>JARVLU010000583.1:19647186-19659509 GCA_031762415.1 Simpsonichthys santanae | reverse complement strand
ATAGTTATGATTCAGAAGATTTTGTAGAAGAGAGGCTCTCAGACAGTTTCACAGACAAGACAGAGCAAAAGCAAAGCTGAGACCGAGAGGAGACGTCCGTCCTTGAGAAGAGCAAGTGTTTAATTCTGATGAGTTAGCTCGCCAATCTGGTCATCTCTCCAAACCGAGGAAGCTATCTGCGACAGGTAGGATACTAACTGCTTATAAACTTCCTTAACTTTGAAAAACACAAACTGTCTCTTCAATGTTAATTCACAATATGTTCCTCTTTTTATTTACTCGTCATTAAAGTGTATCTTCTGCAATTTAAAAACTAATTTCAGAGCACAATAATTTAGTAGATGCTTTCTGCAGACACATAACAGCTTTACTCTACAAAGGATTTACAATTACAGATTAAAAGCATAAATGCCGGATGTCTCACTGACAACAAGAGGGACATCTGTGGTACTTGAGTAGATATGTGCATTAACCCTGATCCTATTTAAGATTTAGAGCACATGCATGCAAACATCATGATGGGACATTAGACCCTAATCTCACGTATAATATTTGGTACATCCTGTGCTTTATATTTGATTAAATATGCATTTCTGACACTTTTTGGACATAAGAACTCATTTTTTTGTATGATGCCAAAATTAGAAACTTAATGACTAACAAAAATATATACTGTATATTAATTTTTTGTTGTTGTGTCAAGCATGAATGGTGGAAATGCCAAATGTCAAGATTTTTGGAATCTTTTTTAGAGCCAGATCCTGCTTGTCATTTTATAATCTCAAAGGGAAAGATGTACTGTATTTGTAAAACCGCAATTTTGGACTAGTTTGAAGGGAAGAACCACCTTAATTCATGGAGTAGGATTGTGGAACAACTTAATAACAGATGTTAAGGACGTCAAATCAATCCCTGTCTTTAAGAAACTGGTTAAAGTTGAATTGTTAAACAATTATAAATGAATGTATTTTAATGAATTACAAGTACAGTATAATTTAAAGTTGAATGAGTTATTTACTTATTTTGTTAATTATAGAACATTTTGTTTGAATTCTTATTAAATAAGGAGCTGATTTAATAAGATATTTTCTTCATCAGCTGCCTTTCATTTTATATTTTAATATTTATTTTTTTCCAATTACATACATGTGATTTTTGTATTACATTATTGTATAAAATGAATAAATAAAAAATAAAAAATAAATAAAATGTCATAAAGCAAAACGGAATCAAACTTCATATCTAATTGTTTTTGTTTACACTGTAGTTCCTTTTATACATTAATTTTTCAAAATATCTTTTTGTACCTTTTTTTTTAAAACAATTTGTGTCAAAATGTTCAGCTTGATCAGGAATAGAGTGACTTTTAGGTTTTGTAACATTTGTATATAACACATTTAATGTTATTCAAATCCATTGGTACCTCTGTAACTGAAAACTGTAACAAAATTATGATAAAAATAATAAAATTGTAAAAGAGATGGTGCAAGTTAACACACTTATTTTTATTTAATAATTTTACCATATGCCGTCTTTTTAAATTATCCATAGATTTAAAAAAATAATAATTAAAAAAAATTTTTTTGTTATAGCGCACAATAAAAAATGTTAATAAATTATTCCTGAAGTGTGAAATGAAGTTTTTTTAATTGTCTTTTTAATATTGTAAAATGACTGAAAATGGAGGAATTTGTAAACACAATTGTTCAATCTGCAGTTTTTATATCAAATAACACAACTTAGAGCTTTAATGGTGACTAATTAATCATTTTGTTCTCGTTTTGGATGCAACATGTCCTGCAGCCTGCAGCCACTTTAGAAGGGGGAGGAGGCTGGTCAACCACAGGAGGGAGGAGGAGAGACTGGGTGGGTGGGGGAGTGTTGAGTGGACGCAGCTATGACAAAAAAGCCGATTATTAAAGGCTACTGAGTCCTCTGAGTCAATTTGCATCCGTCCTCTCCTGGTCAGAGGGGAGGAGGACACATCTGCGCCTGAAGGGCTTCTGCACTTTATTTTTATTTATTTAATTTTATTTTTTGCACCTGAAGTTTTGAATGGGACTCCTTCTGGACTGAATGAACTCTTATGGGATAAATGTATATGTATATTTTTTATCAAGATTTTATTTTTAAATGGCACTGTGACACTTTGTGGAAAACCAAGTGTCCTTATTTAGGAGAATATTGTTCTTGCTCTGTTTTATTAAAATAAGCAAGACTTGGATTTTGAATTTGAAATGGGATTTCAAACAAACTTTACTGGAAATTAAACTTCACGCAGAGGCCTCAGCACCGATAAATCCAACTACGATTGCTCCGTTTTGACTGTTTCAAAATGACGAGTCCTACCAGGAGTATAGATGACCAGAAAGTCATCGGTGAAAGTCCAGCTCACAAGTCGGAGACCCCCAGGTATCGCAGCTGGAGCAGCCTCCACTTCTCCAGATGGAGATGCGGCTCCCTGAGGAACACCCCTCCAGGTACCCCCTCCCCGAAGGCAGAGAAGAAGAGCGATGTGACCAGGACCCTGTTCTCCCTGGTCAAGACGCACAACGACGACTACGTCGCTGACCCCGATGGCACCCTGGACCCCACCGGTGTGGGCGAGGTGGGCTATGATGAGCTCTTGCAGGACCAGTCCACCTACTTCCAGAAGCAGTTTGGCTCCATGCTGCAGCCAGGGGTCAACAAGTTCTCCCTGCGCATGTTCGGCAGCCACAAGGGGGTCGCTGCAGAACAGGAAAGGGTCAAGAGCTTTGGGGTGTGGATCATTCACCCCTACAGTGACTTCAGGTAACTTCACCATCAATCCAGAACTTATTTTACCCCCATAAATTCAGTAATACTGTACTTGTGGAAATCTCTTGGTAACAAAATCTGTGTAAAGAATCACATTTAAAGTCACTTAATTTGTCATAAATGTCCACAAACTTCCCTTGAAAGCATCATTCTGCCCATCAACACCCAGCCAGACAAACAGCTTGCGTCCAATATTCCAAGGACGTCAGCTGATGTCACAGTTCGTAGCACATGGTAAGGCGATGAAGGGATTTGATTAGTGATACAGTATATAGGACAAGATCAAGTGGATTAATCATGCGACGTATATATGCTGTCCGTTCTTCCTGTTTACAAGGAGAGAAGTAGTTTAATCATTTAAATGATCATTTGAACTGAAACACATTTGTTTCTTTCAGTATGGACTCTCTCTCTCTTCAGAGGATTTCAGTTGTCTGAGCTAAATTACATCTTAACAACGGAGCCGGGGCAATCTGTCTGCATCCACAATAGCCGGCATCAAATTTGAACAATTTTTAACCATCAGGCCTACGCCACACAAAGAGGATAAACCCATGCATTGGGGATTATTGCCCATAAGAATCTCGATAATTCCCATCTTGCTCTATTATGCAATAATACACAGACAGCTGAGGGGGAGATTATAGAGGGCCAGCTCTCCTTACACCTTATGGTCCATCTTCCCCTTAAAATAGAACAGCACATTTTGCTCAAATTTAAAGGATTTAGAACAGATAAATTCAATTGTTGAGAATCTAATTTAAAAAATAGTGAAAAATTAACACTTTCAGTCAAATTTCAACAAAATAGTTAGCATTGAGGGCAATAAGCAGCTATAACTGCAGACATTTTGTGCTTTTAAAGCATTTTTTCCCCTTAAAATAGAAGAGATCCATTAACTGAATCAACACTGCTTATATGGCTAAATAAACTATTTATAGCCTGACATTTTGCTTTTAATAGTTCATCTAAAATGTTTTTCTTTTCCAGCAGAAATAACTCTGCTTCTCATTAACACTAAGCTCACATTAATGTACACCATGTCCATGTCGACCGCTCTAAAACCTTCCCTCGTCTTTGCTGGAGTTATTAGCAGCAGGAAGGACCCACTAATCTGCTGCAACATGAGACGCAATGACAAGCAGTCATGTAAACTGCTGTATCTGACACAAATCACCACAAGAGGTTGATGCGGGGGTGGATGTGAATGAAATTGAAAAGCTCAATCAACGGATTCCTCCACTCTGTAAAGGAGGAATTTCCTCACTGGGGTCATGTTGCAATCACTGGAGGGTGCAGCAGCTATATATATATATATAAAAAACAGTCCAGTTGAGATTCCCTTACTGTGTCAGTGTAATGAAAGAGACACAAAGTGACTGACACTCGATGTAAACAATCTGTAAGGAAACCAAAACCGTGAACGCCACGTACAACGAGACACTGGAGACATATAGGCCAATAGAATGTGGACGAGATGAAGCGCAACAATGAAACTATGTAGAGCACGAAGTTCACAAGGGAGACATTTCCACTGGTATTGATACTGTCTTTTGTTCGATGGCCTGTTGGTTGGCATTATTATTTAATGGGAAGGGGTTCCTCTTGTATGAGAATAAGGGTCACTTCTTGAACAGTACACTGTACTCTTAACGGCATGATGTCATTCATTCTTGGTAGGTGTTTCAAAGCATGCAACTTTAATTTGAACCCTGTCTGGTCAGATATTTTACTACTTTGACCTGATATATGGGAACTAAATGGGAATGGATTTTTTTTTTCTGGTAGGTTTGTTCAATCTTTTTGGGTAGAGGTCCAGTTCTTGTTTAGGGCTGTTCAACTGGCAGACCTGGGGCCAAATCAGGCCCATGGATGAACTCCGTTTGGCCCACCAATGGGTTCATTTTTAAATAAAACTAGATTTTAAACCATAAAACAAATTTACATAGTGATGATAACTGCTGGATGTCCAGCCCCCAAGCTCTTGGCTTTCAATAAATGTAGCCTCCAGAACAATTTAGTTGAATAGCCCTGTCCAGTGTTTCCAGTATAGTGTTGTGTTCAAGACCACCTAACCCGAGACCGTCAAGACCAAGACCAGAGTGTACCAAGACTGAGAGAAGACCAAGACTTTAAGGGTCCGAGACCAAGTCGAGACCAAGACCGAGGGAGGGTGAGACCAAGTCGAGACCAAGATATCAAATAAAATAAATAAAATTTACATTTTTATTATAAAACATTTTTCATAAAAGTTACATACTGCAACTTTGTTTGCTTTTGAATTAATATATCAGCTTTTTTTATACTTTTCAAAACCACATAAAGAAATCAGACATTCAGTGGCCTAACTTCAAGTGATTTGACAATAAAATTACACAACTGTTAAATTGGAAGCAGTTTCCTCACATGCCAAACCTTAAACAACTGGTAAAACGCTCTTCAGAAGTCTGAACTCAACACCAAGGATAACCATTGCACTGTGGTTTCAATACATATACATCTAAAAAGTTACATAAATGGATATTAGTTACAAGTACTGTGCATTCTTTGTAATTAAAATAGCCAAATGTTATAATTGATGATATGGCAGACATCTCCTATGCCCAGACAATCACTTCTCACTTTGACACATGCAAATGAAAGGGGATGGGCGTGACAGCGGTAACATGTATTAAGCAATGAGTCACGTTATCTCTTGGATTTGAATCAGTACGTTTTGCATCCAATAAAAACAAAGATATCAACAAATAAACTGGACAATATTCTGGCAATTTAGTGATATTTCCACAGTTGTGGTCTTGACTGGTCTTGAAATAAAATCCCAAGTCCTCACTGTCCGAGACCGAGACAAGACCGAGTCCAAATGCGTTCGAGTCTGAGACAAGACCAAGACCATCAAAAAGTGGTCTTGAAACCTTTCTCAAGACCAAGACCGGTCTCAAGTACTACAACACTGGTTTCCAGAAGCCACTTCTGTCAGAATGAAGTTTAAATGCTCAGCTTCAACCTAAGACTGATTTCAATAGCATTATTTTTTTCTGCTGGTCGATGTCTTTATTTGTAAATACGTGAAAAACAAGCTGAACTGAAGTGGAATACATCCTTATGTCTGACCAAATGATTACTTTATGTTCACTGTTTCCTTGAAAGTCTTCCAGACACTTTTGCATTAAGGTATCCCCACAAAATTGGCAAGAGCCACCATGTTTGATTGCTCATTCAGCTGTTGCTGGGTTAATCCAGTTGATCTTGTCTTATATTGCGATGCTTATTGGTCTATTTTCTAGACAATGGCCATTGTAAACCATCCCCAAATAATTTGATCTTTGCCTCACATGATCAAAGAGTTTCTTGTTAGTAATTAAGATGAGTTTTGCTAAAGTCGAAGTAGCCTGATTGACTCCGCTGTTCTGTTTTGTCCAGGTTTTACTGGGACATCGTGATGCTCCTATTGATGATGAGCAACCTGGTCATTCTCCCCTGGGGAATCACCTTTTTTGAAGACCAGAACACTTTGCCCTGGATCGTCTTCAACGTCATGTCCGACACCATCTTCCTCATGGATTTGTTTTTCAACTTCCGTACAGGCATCCTAGGAGAGGACAGCCATATTATTCTGGACCCCAAAGAGATTCGCATCCATTACCTCCGCACCTGGTTCCTGGTAGACTTCATCTCCTCTATCCCTGTTGACTACATCTTTCTTATTGTTGACATGGAGTCCCGGCACGAGTCGTCCGACGTGTACCGTACAGCACGCGCCCTCCGAATTGTGCGTTTCACTAAGATTCTCAGTCTGTTGCGCCTTCTCCGGCTTTCTCGTCTCATCCGGTACATTCACCAGTGGGAAGAGGTAAAAAGATGGGATGTAGGACAACATGCTGTCTTCAGTGTAGCTGTATTTTCCCTTCAATCTACATTTCTCTCTTAAAGATTTTCCACATGACCTATGACCTGGCCAGTGCTGTGGTGCGGATAGTCAACCTGATAGGAATGATGCTGCTGTTGTGCCACTGGGATGGTTGTCTCACCTTCATGGTTCCCATGCTGCAGGACTTTCCTCCAGACTGCTGGGTATCTAAAAACAACATGGTGGTGAGTACACCTTTATTAGAATAAATGTAAACTTACTGGTAAATTTTAAAAGGACAATACAGCACCGGTATCAACTCTCATTCATAAATTAACTTGTGTACAATCAGCAGGATCACATTTAATTAATTTATTTCTTCCTATTTAGTTCTTTGTTGGCTTTATTACATCTAACTTGGTTTCTTGAATTAACATGCCACAAAAATTAAAATAAAAAACATACAGAATATATCTTGAAGCCTTTATATAAAAATGGTTATTATTGTCAGCTCACATTTCATTGTCGTCCTGTTGAATGCTTGTTCATGAACTCATTTAAACATGAATCTACAGCTAACATAAGATTAGCTCAATGATACATTGATGCAGCTGTTATAACAACAAGAATACTTTTTTTGTACTTTATATTTTTGCTATTTTAGGGTGTAACTGGGACCTTGAACACCGTTATGTCCACCCTGGCCACAAAATAGTAAGGAGGACGTTCAAAACATCCATTTTATTAAAACTACTGCTTCCGGTAACCAAAATTAAATAAAATTATGAATCCCCAATTCTTGTGTCCATCAAAAAAAAAAAAAAAAAAAAAAAAAAAAAAGACACAAACACCCAAAGTATTAACTTAAAGGTGGACCTGGTGAGCTGGTCAAACAGAACAAAAAGATATTGCAGCGGACCAACTCTATACAGGGCCGTTGAAGTTGCTGCGGAGACCTGACTAAAACAAACGACAACAACAACAACAACAAAACTACAAAAATTCCTATAGCAAAAGAAATAGCAAAAACAGGACTACTAGTCACACCAGGCCAAAACCACTACAGGAAAAAAAAAAAAAAAAAAAAAAAAAAAAAACATATATAATTTAAAAAAAATACCATCAGTAGAGAACCAACAATGGACCTGAAAGTTTTCCAAAAAACAGAGTGAGGCAAAAGAAGGTCAAAAGGAGGAGTGGGGGGAGAGCCAAAAGGGAGATGAGCCTCTGAAAGGGCTGTTCAGAAAGGTGGGAGCCTGAGAGAGACAAAAAGAGAGAGGCAGCTTCCTGAAACCATCCTATTTATATACTGGTAGGTGGGGCGGAAAAGGCCACAGCCCAAAACAATTAAAGGCTGATTAGCCAACTTAAAACCTGTCCCAAACAGACAAAACAATAAGGTCAATGTGCACATATAAGTACACAACTTCATTCCACTTCATGTACCACATGTGATGCGAATGACATTAAAGAACCTAGAACCTTAAGAAGGTTGTAGATTCAAGTATTTGCAGGGCCCTTATTGTGTGAAGCTTGAATGTTCTCCCTGACATGTTGCAGTCTAAAACATAAATGTACTTGTCTGTGTAGTGTGTCTTTAAATTGATGAAATGGCAAACTGTACAGGGTGCGCTCTCCTCTAACCTGTTGACTGCCGAGAAGAGCTCACACGACCCTTAACAGACAGCCAGCACAGAAAACAGACGGATGACTGATTCATGTGTAACTGCATGCAGCAAAAACAGTTTGCAATGAAAGCATGTACAAGTGTTTATCCTAATGTGAATCCTAATGACTTCCTAAAACAGCTTGCGTGAAACTAAAATAAGCCGAAATCGCTGAACGTTTTGGATCTTAAAATGCAGGCAACATGTATGATCTGTTCTGTGCCCACTGTGTGCATGAATCTAAGAAAACTACGATAAAAAGTTTCTAAAACTAGATGTCATTTATATGATCATTATGTGGAGAGAAGCAAACTGACTTTTGGCTTGCCTTAACAAATCATGATAATGAATATAATGTTTTATTTCTTTGTTAATCCTTCAAAATGACTCATTTAAGTGAGTTCATTTGGGATCACATGTCATTTTCAAATGTAATTTTTCTTTTTCCCAACAATCTACAAAGTTCTGTAAAGGAGTTTCATAGTTTTACCATTAAAAAGTGCAAAGAAATGGTGGCAGCCAAAAGACATTAAAAAGTAAAAAGGTTTTCCTTACAAACTGTTTGGTTTGTCCTTTCTGGGCTTCTGTAGCAACACAAAGCTGCAGAGGTTTGGGCGTTATTTTTAAACAAAGAAAGATCTTTGGTGAAAAATTCAGAGGAATTTTTTACAAATTTGACAAATTTTATACATAAAAAAAAACTATCTGAACCAACTAACTGTCTGTATTTTATTGTCAGTTCTAATAGTTAAAGAGCAGTTTTCAGAAAAACTGTAAAGGTGCTCATGAGTTGCAACCCTCAATATTAAATGTCCTCAGAATGTTGACTTTTTGTTAATTTTATTTCCTTGCCTAATGTCTGATGTCATTATTTACTCTGACTGCATTGCTGCATCATGCTTGATCCCTTCTTGTTTTCACTCCATCCCTCTTAGAACGCCACCTGGCACATCCAGTACTCTTATGCCCTGTTCATGGCCATGAGTCACATGTTGTGCATAGGATATGGCGCTCACCCTCCAGAAGGCATGAGTGACGTTTGGCTTACCATGGTCAGCATGGTTGTTGGAGCCACCTGCTACGCCATGTTCTTGGGTCACGCAACTAACTTGGTCCAATCCTTGGACGCATCCCATCGCCAGTATCAAGAGAAGGTAACCATCTCACCTGTAAAACCTTTTGGCGTTCAAACTCTGTGGCTTTACAATACGTTCCAAAAGCCTCACGTGGACATACTTTGTAAATGTGCCTCTAGCTTATACCATCAGCCTTCTTTCCCATCATTACCTTGCTCAATCGACATTCCCACATACTGTGCAGCATAGTGTATTATCTAATGGATTTGGTGGCCTCACTGTGACCCTTTCTGTGGGATTTTCACATGATAAAGCTAAGCAGATGATGACAAACGGCAGCACCTTTGTTTTGGATCACTGTCTGATGACGGTTGCTGCAAATGAGTTTGTAATCCACTTAAAACCAGAGAAAAGCAGCCTATAAATCAAATGGAATGGATGCGTAATTACTATGGAATAATTCAGCAAACACATGTTACAAAATGTGACTAATTGTGACTAATTGTGACCACTTACATCAGTCTCAGAGAACTTTGCTTTGTATCCCCACACGGGGCGGGTCATGATATGTTCTGTGCCAATCTTTGCAGTATAAGCAAGTGGAACAGTACATGTCGTTCCATAAATTACCGGCAGACGTCCGACAAAGGATCCACGATTACTACGAGCACCGATTTCAAGGCAAGATGTTTGATGAGGACAGCATACTCGGAGAACTCAGTGATCCGCTCAAGGAGGTGGGTTCAGCATCAGATCTTTGACTTTGCGCTTTCTTTTTGTTTGATCCCATTTCTCCCTCATCTACTGGCATATCGCCTAAGTCCAACAAAGTATTTCTCCAGATGTTGTCAAAATTATTAGAAAACCACACAAAATTTGTTATTTATTACTAAAACCAAAAGCATCACTTTAGATGTTTGCTCAGACCTGAAATTATTAATGCATGGAAATCAGGGGGCGGAGTCAAGGGAGTGGCTAAATTCAATGTCTCTGAGTAGGCAATATGCAATCCTTTAAGGAATGTTAGCTTCATTGATTATTATTTAAAAAAATAGACTTTGACAAAAAACCAGAACAGATGTTTTTAGTTTGCTTATAAAACAAAACAAAAACAAAAAAATCACCTAAATTAAAAAAAACTACTTGTCTGTTCTGAAGTGTAATAAAACCAAAATCATCTCAGTGTTACTTTGACTACTTCTGAATGTCGTCTCTTTCCTCCCGCCATGTAGGAAATCGTCAGCTACAACTGTCGTGGACTCGTAGCCAACATGCCGCTCTTCGCCAACACTGACCCTCATTTCGTGACGGTGATCCTGACCAAGTTGCGTTTTGAAGTTTTCCAACCAGGAGACTTCATAATTCGAGAAGGAACGCTGGGTCGAAAAATGTACTTCATCCAACACGGCACCGTCACGGTCATCCCACGTGGCAGTAAGGAGATAAAACTCAGCGATGGAGCATATTTTGGAGGTTTGATACTTTCTTCTATCAAATCTGTAGGCATTCTGGCTTAGTTTCTTTTATATTACTGTTTTCATTTTATATACTGTACATGTATAGGCCTATACTGTATATACAGTACATGTATAGAGAGAGAGATTTGTTGTACCTTTTTTTTTACCTTTTCTATCCTGTTAAGCACCTTGGCCAATGCAAGGCATTGTAGGAAGGTGCTACAAATAAAGTTTATTATTATTATTATTATTTTATATACTGTATATGTATAAAAAAACCTCCTGCTTCCCCTTTTAAAAATTATGGAGGATGGAAATGTCACAAAATGAAACAATTAAATGCATAACAATGAAATGTATAACATTAAATTATTAAATACACAATTAAATATACAAGACCCTGGACCTGGAAGGCTCTGTTTAAAAACTAAGGCAGTGGGGGGATTTTGACCCCAGGGCAGCAGGAGGGTTAAAGCTGCCACTAAAACTATTTTATTCTCTCAGCGATAAATGTTAATCTTAGCATCTTTGTTTTTTTACACTTTCCTTTAATTTGCTAATTACCTTACTTTCTTTAAAATGCTGAATACTTTCCTTAAAAAAATAATAATTCAGATTCAAATTATTCCAATTATCAAAAAACATTTCTTCAGAGCAAAGGGAACCCAACAAAAATTATTTTAAGTCAAACAATGTCCAAATATATTTCTTTAAAATAAGCAAATGTTCACATTTATGTTAGAAAAACAAGGTTTATGCTGTACTTGCCTTAAATAACTTGAAAAATTAAAAAAAAAAAAAAATCATTACAGTATTGTTCTTATGGAATTATAAAATTCAGATGGTCTTTTTAAAAAGCAAAAATTAGAATATATTTTGGTTATTGGTTCCATTATCTTGGTATTTTTTACATTTATATTTCAACCTAAAAGTTGTTTTTTTTTTCTTCAATTTTTATTTTATTTTAAAGTTTCTGCTGAATTTTGTTTTTTCAACTGAATTCAGTTCAACCGTTCAGTTTTTCTTAAAGGCACAAATTTACAACTTTTTATAAAATGTATTTATAAAATTGTATTCATTTAAAAAAAAATCCCATAAATGATAAGAATACAAAATATAAAATGAAATGCAGCAGAAAGAAGACATTTTTTGTTATATCTGCCCCTTTTTTCAAACAATTAGTTCAAACAATAATAATCTTCAAGTAACAACAAAATAATAATTACTATATTATAAATTATTATTAGTTAACGTGACAGATTTGTATGAAGTGGCAAAACTAGACAAAATTAAAAACATTGTTTGTGAAATTGAAAGTAAAATAAGTGTAATTCTGCAGAACAATGGGCATTTTTTAAGCTGCTTTTTTCCCGTTTGCTCTGAAGTAAGATTGTTTTTTTAAGATTTCTTCTTCTTTCTGCTCCTTTCATTTTATCCTATTTGTATTCTTGTATCTGATGAAACTGTTTTTTTT
>JARVLU010000583.1:19631181-19641496 GCA_031762415.1 Simpsonichthys santanae | reverse complement strand
GGTCTCTCTTGTAAATGAGTCCTCGAGGCTCAATGGGATTAACCTGCCTAAATAAAGGTTGAATGAATGAAAAAAAATTGCGTTTTAAATCATCTCGATATTTTAAAAATATCGATATACAGTATCGCCCAGCCCTACCGTCAGCTGAGTGCAGCGGCTGAATGAACATCCATTTGGGTTGATGGATCGCTGGCAGTAGCCCATCTGAAGCGTAGCTGAACTTTTTACCTCTTTCATTCGTCAGCGCGCTTTCAAATGGCCACGTGCAGCAGGTGTAGTATAGCAAGCCATGTTTGCATATATTGAATCGTTAGCTGTGCGTGTCCCTGACACAATAAAAAATCCAACACCGACCAAGCCCACACATTAAGCACATTATTACAGGTCGGGTGGGACCGGGCTCCGGGTTCGGGTTAGAAATGACAGCTCTAATTCATATGCTCATGTTAAATATTTACAGTTTGATAATATTTTGCTCCTGCGATGAAAATAAATTCTTTCCTTTTTTTCAGTTTGTCCGAAAATTAATTTCATTTTTGTTTCATTTAACTATGAAGAATTTTATCATATTTGATGTTTATTTTTTTCTTTTTCCGGCTTAAGTAATTTTTTTTTAAACAAGTTGCTTGCTGCTTTGCTACAAGCTGTTGCTACCTTTAATTTCCTTTTATAGCTTCTGTTGAATGACCTATAATGATATTTTCTCTCTTAGGTGGCCATAAATGAAGCCTATGTTGCTGGGTTGATTGGTAAGAATGCATGTGGCTCTGGTTACGATTTTGACGTGTTTGTTATGCGCGGTGCTGGAGCGTACATCTGTGGAGAAGAAACCGCTCTTATCGAGTCTCTGGAGGGAAAACAGGGGAAGCCCCGCTTGAAGCCTCCCTTTCCTGCAGATGTTGGTGAGATCCAGAGCGCAATTGTGGCATTACCGTTTTTAAAAAGGACATGTTTTCTTTAAAAAAAACAACAAAAAAAAACAATGGAAACTCTCACACGTTCTCTTCATGTGGTGTGTTTAAGGTGTGTTTGGTTGCCCAACGACTGTTGCCAATGTGGAGACGGTGTCCGTCGCTCCCAGCATCTGCCGGCGTGGGGGCACCTGGTTTGCGAGCTTTGGCAGAGAAAGAAATTCTGGCACAAAACTCTTCAACATTTCTGGCCACGTTAACCACCCTTGCACTGTAGAGGAGGAGATGTCGATTCCTCTGAAAGAGCTCGTTGAGAGACACGCAGGTAGTAACCTTGGAAAGAGTCGTGCCATTTTTAAGAAAATATCTAGACTGTGGATTTTAATTTTAGGGGCTTATAATATCATGTTTGAAAGGTACTGCTTTTTTAGGCTACTGTAATTAAATATAACCTTTGTAAAGGAATGACTTGAATCCATCTGCCGAGTTTTCCTGCATTAAAGGGTCGTGCACTCAAAAGATTAAGATGGCTTAACATAAGCACGAGTGCAGAAGTTTTTTTTTTTTTTCTTTTAATTGAAACCAACATCTGTCTGGTAGGTGGCGTGCGTGGAGGCTGGGATAACCTGCTGGCTGTTATTCCCGGAGGATCCTCAACTCCCCTCATCCCTAAGAGTGTGTGTGAAGATGTGCCGATGGACTTTGACGGCCTCATCCAAGCTCAAACTGGGCTCGGCACAGCTGCTCTTATTGTCATGGACAAATCTGTGAGTGTGTCATCTTTGCAGCGTACTTCAGCTCACATAGACATCAAACATCTGGCACATCGTTGAATGGCTCTCTTTTGCAGACCGATATTATCAAAGCCATTGCCCGCCTGTTAGAGTTCTACAAGCACGAGAGTTGTGGCCAGTGCACACCATGCAGAGAGGGTAAATACTGCTTTAGTTTCACTTTATAGATTTATGGCATCATTGTTTTCATGCAAAATAATATTTGTTCTGCATCTGACTGACTACAAAACGAACAAACAAAAAAACTTCCACTCATTTCTGCAGGAGTGGACTGGATGAATAAGATGATGTGGCGTTTTGTTCGTGGTGATGCTCGGCCATCAGAGATCGACATGATTTGGGAGATCAGTAAGCAGGTTGAGGGGCACACTATCTGTGCTCTGGGTGATGGTGCTGCATGGCCCGTACAGGTAAAACCATCTGCTTGCATTTTAAATATATAGTTTTAGTAATTATTGGTAAATACAGTACTGCAAAATCTTACTGATTTATTGTGCAGTTGCACTCTTGAATTATTCTGTCAGCAGAAGCACGGTATGGTAATTCTACTGACAGACACCTTCAGTTTAATAATATATGTTGTGTAAAGATATTTATTTCTGAGGTAAATGTATTTAGCTTTCTTTCGTACATAATTAGTTAAATAAATCATTTTTCTTTATAACCTTAAAACACCCATTTTACATTCCTAGAAGTTGTGGTGCATCCTTATCTTTTACCATGCAACATCAGTCTATGTGCTACAGTAGGACACAGATTCTTTCCTAAAAGTGTAACTTTTCTGACATTTTTTGGAGGAAAGAAGGAATATCTAACAAAGTTAAGTCAGGTCCTCTGGACGGATTCATCCTTGTTGAAACGTTTTGTCTTTCCATAAGACTTTTTCAGTCTGAGAAGCTGCAATAAACTCCGTTTTATAAATAGAACCTTCTCGTAGTGAATCAACTGGTTTGCTGGTGACAGACAAAACTAGCTTTGTCACGAGCAAATTAAACTCAGGTCCAGCGTGACTGCAGGAGGTTCTGGAGATTTCCTGGTGTGCTGGTCTGATGTGTGGGCTGCAGGACCAGGGCTCCCTGTTTTTTTTATTTTTTTAGAACTTTTTAGTAACAACATATAAACAGAACACCGCTGCAGCTGGAGCTGCCAGCTCTCGCCTCTTTTTTTTTTCCGACCTGTCAATCAATTCAGTAGGCGTGTCAGCAAATGACCAATCAGCGACCTCAATTTGTCCCCTGGGTAAACGCTCCTTGTCTGTGGAGCTGTCTGAACCCAACGAAATTAAGGAAATGACGTCAAGAATTTGGCGCGAAAACGCGAGAATGTACGCGAGAACGTATGCTGAAGTGTAGGGCTGAACTCGCTGCGTACAGTACGCGCGTACGGACACGCGTACGGATGTACGCAGAAGTATACGTGGGGCTTTACTCCTCTCAAACCAGTGTTCCTCTCTATCAAGGATGTGAACATCTTCATCCTTGAACATGTGACTGCTGGCCTGCAGATGAGTGTAGAATGCAGAGTGACTTGATCATCACATCCTTTATAAGGATGAATGGTGGTTTGAGAGAGGGTCAAAAGAAGCCATCTTTGTGAAGAGAACCCATCCATTGTTAAACCGGGGCTGGAGTCTCCATGTTCAACTGTCACCCTCTTACAATGCTGGTACTGCAAGTCTCACTCTGCCCTCTGTGACTAGCTAATGGCATCAGGGCACTAAATATTGTTAGGCTGACTGTTCTCCTTTTACATGTGAACAGCTAGTTTTGGCTGTCACCAGCAAACTGTTTGATCCATTATGAGAAAGTGCTATTTGCAGCTTCTCTGACTAAAGAAGTCTTTTGTATAAAAGAAGAAATGTTTCAACAAAGAAGACTCCATCCAGAGGACCTGACTTAACCTTGTTAGATTTTTCTTCTTGGATTATTGAGCATGCATCAGGACTGTTGACGGAATAATTGTTGATAATTTGTTAAAAAAAAAAATCTGTATGCCTCTCTTATGATTGCCTATTGTTGATTGTCAAAGGAAAGTCTACTGTCGCTGTTGTCATCATTCTTTGTTTGTAACCAGGTCTCTCTTGTAAACGAATCCTCGAGGCCTGCCTAAATTTTGAATGAAAAAAAAAAAAAATTAATTACTTCTTGTAATTTGCAACTTTTACCACCAGATGCCACTAAATTCATCCATCCATTGTCTTCCTTCCACTTCTTCCTTTTCATGTCGCCGTGGAATATACAAAATTCCACATACATTGCTTGTTCTGTAAATTGTGAGTTTATATGTTGGGATTGCATACTTTATACCTACACTATAAATAATTTATTTGCATCTGTGTTCCTAGGGATTGGTCAGGCACTTCAGACCTTTGATGGAAAGCAGAATTGCCGAATACCAGCAGCAGCAGCAGCAGCAAGCCAGGGCTTAAATCCCTCTTTCATCTTATTTCTTGAACTCTTGGTCATCCTAATCTCCCCTTAAGCCTGAGCTTTGACTCTTCAAAAATTATTTAAACAAAAAATAATGTGACATCTTGACACCTTCTTATCAAGCTTGAGTTATGTCTTTGCCTTGTTGGAGTAAAGTATCATTAAAGTTCTATTACATTAAATCAATGTTTGAATTTAAGTTTTTATTGTTTTATTTTATTACTATTTTACCTAAAACACAAAAATGTTTCAACAAAGAAGAATCCGTCCAGAGGACCAGACTCAACCTTGTTAGATTCATCTACCTGGATTATTGAGCATGCATTAGGACGTTAGGTTCATTAGTACTGTAATTAAATTCTACCAGGTGAGTAAGAGTGAACGTTTGGTTGGCTGTTTTTTCTCTGGACTTGCCACTTGTGCAGAGTGTATGCTGCGTCATGCTGCACAGTGACTGCTAGAGAGGCACCAGCTACCCTGCGACCCAAAAGATTTTTTATTTTTTTTTAAATATAATTTTTTTATTCCATTATTTACCAATATACAGTACAGTATATATAAAAGGGCAGAAGAATGTGTGATCTGAAAAAAAAAATTGTGTCGCATGGATGGGTTTACCATAATTATAAAAATTCTGAATGGTGAAAATGTGTGTTTACATAAGGCACGCCGAGTCAAAATACAGTAATTGGAAACAAGCTAGCGGTGATAAAAATAAATACAGTACATCATGAAATTAAATCAGTATATAATTACAGTTTGTTGCAAATGAGTTGAACAGTCTAAATACCGGTCAGTAAAGAAGCGTTGCTTAACATTTAATTTTACAAAAATGTGTCACGAGAATCCTGTGGAGGCTGAAATGTGACAAAATTAAATTAACACAATATCATTTAATTTAATCAAAACATTAAATATACAATTCAATTGTTAAATACGCAATTAAATGCCCAGTGAACTAAATAAATACTGTACATGTATACTGTACCTTTAAAATTCTTTATTCCATGATCCACCTTCCACACCCACGTACCCACAGACAACCAAGATCTCGTTTCAAAAATCTCGCGATAGTTACGTCACCCTCGTCACGTGATGTAGGCTAAAAAAGACGTCTTCATGTCGGAGGACGAGAACGGTTTGAAATTATCCTGTATTTTTAATTATTTAATTCTTTATTAATATTTTTTTTAACAGAGATTCAAAAGTGATCACAGAGACACACATGAGCATTTAAAAAGATATAAAGTAGAGGTTTGTGTAAAATAGATTGCTCTTGAAGTATTGTAATGATGTCGCGGTTTAGCATCTTTTTGACTTGTCGCTTGTGTAATGCTAGCTGTTACCATCTCTCCCTTCGATCACCCATTTGATTTAACGGTTCATGGCTAATATAAACGGGTTTGTTTTGTATAATTGCACGCATAGACTCAAGGATTTAAAAAAATATATATATATATTTTTTGCTTTCTACGCAATGTTTGATAAATGCATTTTTGAGTAATCAGCTACGATAATAAGCTTCTTCATAATTTTAATTTTTCTACATTGTCGTGCTTACTTTGTAGCTGTGCGTGGAAACATCGGTATGGACATGCTAAAGATAGAGCAAGTTATTGTTGGAGATCATATGAAGCCCCCCTCGTCTGCTGAGAGGATCGAGCCTGTGGACGTCTCCATTAAGCCATGTAAGACTTAAAACTTTGTTTTATTTTTGCACAATAATTTCTCTACAACACAATTTTGACTTTTAACTTGTCAATTTGTTGCAATTCAGATCTCGATGAGAGTCTGCAGTGTTTTGAGTGCTTCATTACCTTCAGTGAACCTAAAGCCAAAGAGAGGCATATCAAGAAGCATCATCGGGACCAGTACACACAACAACTGCAGGAGGTACAAGAAAATGACAAGGGAACAAATGTGTGTGAAATGGCAGTAGCAAAAATATCAATTAAATTGTAAATAAAGGTCTATTTATAGTATCACAAATATTGTGCCACTTTAAAGTATTCCAAACCATGTTTGTGAAATCTCTTCTTTAACTCCTCAGGATTGCTTGTAATAAAGCAAAACTTACGTTTTTTTTTTTTTTTTTGTTTGTTTGTTTGTTTTTAAATAAAAATGGGGAATGGGAGATGGTTAACTTACATTCTTTACTTACATTAGTGAAATCTTAAATTTTCATATTTTCTTTTTATCATTTTTCAGACTAAT
This sequence comes from Simpsonichthys santanae, assembly GCA_031762415.1. NCBI lineage: Eukaryota > Metazoa > Chordata > Actinopteri > Cyprinodontiformes > Rivulidae > Simpsonichthys > Simpsonichthys santanae. The sequence continues at coordinate 19,635,148 of JARVLU010000583.1, read as the reverse complement.
ACACGATTTACCTGTTTCAAATGTGCCAAGTATTTCCACTGCCCTGACGAGCTTAATCAGCACCAAGTAACACATAACAGAGAGAAAACACCCTTCCCCTGCGCTAAGTGCAAGGAAAAGTTCTGCACTTTTACTGAGGTGAAGACACAAGTTTAGAGACTGTTTTTCTGTGCTATAAATGATCAGTATTGTTTATTTACAATAATAAATGTATATTATCTTGCAGCTAAGCAAACACAAACGATTGTGCCCAAAACGACGATTTCCTCGCAAGGACTGCGATGCTTTGTTCCCTACTGGCTCTCGACTTACTAGACATAGCATAGCAGTCCGTCGCAACCAAGAAGTGTCTGGAGACATCTGCACCTTCCAATGCAGCAAGTGTGGTTGTGGTTTTCAAACTGAAGAAGATCTCCTGCAGCACCAGGAGATGTTTGCTAGCGACCAGAACTGTGGTCTTAAATCCCAGGGTGAAAAAGGTGTTCCTAAAGCCAAGTGGGCAGCTAAGGAGGAGAAAGCAATAGAAAGCAGGAAGAAATCCTCTGATGAGCTCGAAATTCCCTGTCCTAAACCAGATTGTGATTGCACGTTTCCCTCTGTTGAAGCTCTGCGAGCACACAAACAAGCCAAACATGGCCCCCCCTCTCACAAAGCTCCCAGCTCAGAATACTCCTGCCCCACTTGTGGAGAGTGCTTTGCAAGAGAACGTGCCCTAAAGTTGCACCAAGCTTTCCATACTAAGGGTCAGGAGGTTCTTAACAAGAGATAATACATGAAACATTGTCTTGCAACATTTATTTGTGATTGCTAGATATTTCTTTTTTCCTGGACAATGTAACACATGACTGTATATAAATATAATAATGTTAGATGCAACAAAGACATTTGTGCTGTCACTATTATTTCTATTCTGTTTACATTGATCGCAAATTAGTAAGTTAATTATTTTTAGGTGTGTGAATGTTTTGTTTCTCCCCTTAAGTGTTTTATTTTTCAATAAAATCTATAAACTCCTAGAGAACAATATTTCTAAACGTAATGAAATATGTTAAACACCTCACTGTTTAGGACTGTAATTTTGCATGTCAAAATAGACCTCTTGATTATTTGTTCTTCCTGGAAATGCTCAGTAGGTTCAATGGTGTTTTTGATTCTTCTTTTTTTTTTTTTAAAGATTTTTGTTCTGTAAGGTGGATGTCATATCACATATTTGCTCAGTAATGCCAGGCAGAAACTTTCAGTAACCCAATAAATGCATTTTGCTATATGCAGGGTAATGTGACTTTGCATAACGTGATTTTAAGAAAGATTATGACTTTAAAATGAAGCTTAAATTTAAAAGTAAGAGTGAGATAAAAGTGTTTGACCTCACCAAATAAATGTACCAAAATAAGTACACAAATAATTTGTAACTTGTAAACTTAAAATCCATTTGTAATTTTAATGGCAAATGATAAGTTTAGAAGCTCAAAATTAGTTTTTGCTCAGCAACAAATATCTTCAGTACGATATTTAGTCAAATATACACTTATTTTTCTAACATTTAGACCAATTTTCAAAAGTTCAAAAAGTCATCTAATACCTTAATGCAAATTTGACTACAATTTCTGCACAAATTTTAGTTTGGATACTTTAGTGCAACCCCCCCCCCCCCCCGTAAATTTATGCAGGGATTTACTGAATTATTTTTTCATTCGAGTGTATTTTACAAGCATTAAATGCTGTCCGTACTCTGAGTTTCAGTTCTAACAAAGATTTTCTGAAAATGCATGACTGAAATGGAAAAACAGTAGACGGAAATCGCTTCAGCTTGTTTTCCCATGATGCACCTGTGCTTGCCCCTATCTGCTATCTCGCGCCTTTGCCATCTTGCCTCGCGCATCGCTGCAGTGGTCCTTTGCCCGCGCTCTGTTTGTGTTGTAGTAAATAATGGCGGCCTCGGGAGGCGGTTTGTATTCTACTGCCGCGGGTCTGGGCACCAGCTCCCTACCGGCCCGGGCTCGCTTCCCGGGTCGTCCGTGCGTGTCTCGAGGTAAGCTGCGGTTGGAGAAACGGACCAGACGCGGAAGGTTGTGCTCGGCCGACTGCGAGCTTCCTGCTGGAGGGCCGAGGCCCGTCAACATCGGCCTAGCGTTAAGCGAGGATCCGTCCCTGTTGCCCCTGCTCGCGGTGGCGGAGAAGTATAGCCGCCGAAAAGATGCGGGCTTTGACTCAAGCAGCAGCGAAGGGGTGAGTTTACTAAATGGAAACCGTCACGGACGGAGTTAATTTGTACAAAAGACAAATATAAAACCAGCTTTTTGTTACTTGTGAATAACATGTTAGCTGAGGTGCTGCTAATTAGCTGCAAACACTAACACTATACGGGCATTGTTTGCTTGCAGGAAAAGCCCCAGAGAGGGTTTGAAGTGGTTATATCCTGATTACTTTGGCAGATATTCATGGCAACTCTGTTGTGCAATAACCAGAATCGGTGCAGCTGATTATAATGTCTGTCCAGCTGAGCATGAAAGGCACATATAAAGGCGGAAACTTTGGCGCTATGATCGCACTGTCGTGTTTTGTTGTGGAAACCATGCTTTGCTCATCCCCCAACTGTCCCCCCACCCTCCTCCAGGGGTGCTTTATCATCTTAAGTTGCAATCTATTTCTTGTAACTACTGTATATCATGATATTTGCTTGCAAAACGTTGCTACTGCGAGGTGATGGATCACAGTCCACGTTGGAGCTGCTCTGTCAGCTGACTGCTCCGTGTGTTAACGTTAGGTGAACGCAAGAAGCAACAGGAGGGATATAAACCTCTAATAAATACCCTGATGCATGCTCAAACCTCTAATAAATGTTACAACAACTCCCAATAATAAATTAAGTCATATTGAAGGTAATCAGTGCTTTAAAATACCAATTTGAATTGCTATAAAATATCAATACTGTACCCCTGAATGTACCCCATTGATTTGGGCAATAAGATGTTTACTGGGAGTTACAACTTTTATATTCAGCTTTAATATATTTTCAATGTTATAATCAACACGTCCTGTCAGCATTTTATCTCAGCATCACTTACAACATGTTATTTGAAGAGTATTGTCAGACTAAATGCAAAGTAGAGTGATTTTGATCTGTAATATTGCATTTCCCGTTTTACGTGCAGCCGTGTGATGATAAAGTAAAGGTACTCATTGCAAACTACTCAATATAGCATTAGAAAATGTTATTCTGAGTTATGATAAATGGGGCAATTTACTGGCGTTACAGTAGTTTGATGTGCCATTTTAAAATGTGGATGTGCACTCAATGTAAAGGAAGCCCTCTGCTGAATCTGTTGGAAACTACTACTTGGAAGCATATGTCTACAGTAGGCTCGCTGTAGTTTGTGAATATGGCAGAATCAGACAAGCTTAGAATCTTTTAAGACATTTAGGTGTAAATATAAGAGATGAGATAATCTGTTCAAGTCTGTCAGTAATAAATGTTGGAGATCATGCAGGGTGCACACATAGCTTTTGAAAATTTCTAGACTGCACGTTGGCAATTGTGACGCATATTTTGTTAGACAAAAATTTTAAACTTTTTTTATTTTAATGTTACAAGAACACTATTATCTTAACATTTAGAATCAAAAACGAAAGAACTAAAATTAAAATATACCGTATTTAAATTGAATACTCATTATTTATTTTCCAAAGTTGCAGGGAATTGCGGCAGAAAGAGCTGCATGCACACCCTGTTCTAGACTAATAAGTTTAGCGCTGTTTATTTTTATCTTTATACTTTAGTCAACAAATATAAGCATAAATGCGTACGAGTATATCAGAATCGTCTAACTTCTCATTCTCATACAGCTCTTCTGTGGATCTCATTTAGGGGTGCACCGATAAATCGGCCAGCCGATTTATCGGCCCCGATTTCCTTGATTTTGGGAAATCGGAAATCGGCCAATGCTTGCATGAGAAACCGATTTTA
>JARVLU010000583.1:19554882-19589840 GCA_031762415.1 Simpsonichthys santanae | reverse complement strand
GACGTTTGCACTGGGCCAGGGGTCATTTAAAATGGAGTGTGGCAAAATGGAAGACTGTTCTGTGGTCAGATGAGTCAAGATTTGAAGTTCTTTATGGAACACTGGGACGCCATGTCATCCGGACCAGAGAGGACAAGTATTTTTTAGCTTCTGTTTTAATTGTGTGTGGATGAAATGATGAGTTATGGAACTGTAATGTAACCAACCTGCGCTGATGTAAAAACCAGTTGTCATGATGGAGCCAGCTCCTTGTGTCTGGCGAGCTTCACGGTATCAGCCCACTCTGGGACCTTTAGTTTGCAAGACCTGAAAATTTAAATTCATGCTGAATGGACTGTAATAATAGAAAAAAAAATTATAGTATACACTCTTACTTTTAGGCACACCAGTTTAAATATTAGTAAGGTTGATGAGCTCAATAATAAAACAAGGCTTTATTGTGATTTAGCCAAGATGATTTTTAACGTGAGCTTATGTAGAATCTGAGAACATAAATCGGTTCACAAAAGCTTAATCTTTATTTCACGCGCATATAACAGTTTTACAAGACACATTTTTTCTCATGTCACAATAATAAGGCTATAAAAAATACATCGAAAAGAACAAATTATAGATACAAAACTGCCAAATTTTACCCAAACTATATTCATAATATTAAATAAAATTGCAAATAATAGCTTCTTTTTTAACATCAAATGGTGAAAACAAAGTCCTAGAATCACTCCGTCACAAGTAAAATAATGAAATCATCTTGTAATTTTCATTTCATAACATAGTACACAATTCTAAACATGCAAATGTGCCTGCAGTTGGGTAAAGCAGAGCTGTTTACAACTTACACCCTGAGGGACAGAATGCTGGCAGTCATCAACCATAACTCCCACAGAGTCACTCAAGACTGATTTGATCCCGTTACTGATATTTGCATATATTTGTGCTATTGTGCACAAATATATCACACCATTTGTATAGCTTCAGTTTTTAAAGAAGTCTTAATATTCTGTATTGATATTATTATCATAGTTTGCCAAAAGGAGAAGGTTTGTTTTTTACTAAAACATCTCATGAACCATTGGATGAAAATTTATAATGGCTCAGATAGTAATCATTGGATGAACATCTGGAGAACTTTTGATGTTATTCATTCAAGAAGGTTGCCACAGCCAACTAACCTTGAAAACCATAAAAGAAAATGTCTATAATTCAGTTATTCTAACAAATATTAACCTAAAATTGGGCGTGGCACTAGCTAAGATTTAGCCCTAACATATACATCTTTGTTGAAAGTTTCCCCATTAGAGTCACCTATGTCCGTCTGTTAACAAAATATCTTATTATGAAACTTCCAGGAAACAATCACTGGATGCTTGTCTACAAATGTTTACATTTTGGAGCCAACACTATTCAAGGTGGCCACCACAGCCACACAAAAAAATGCTATAGTTCAGTAAAATTTCAAGCTAAAATTTGATGTGGTAGTAGCTGAGAGTTGTTAGCAACATAAACTCCAAGTGTTACGTCTCACAACAGGGCGGCTGTGGCTGAGTGGTTAGAGCAGTCATCCTCCAATGCAAGAGTTGGGGGTTCAAATCCACCAGCAGTCATATGCCGAAGTGTCCCTGGGCAAGACACTGAACCCCTCATTGCCTCCGATGTGTGTCCCCTCGGTGAATGAATGTCATAAAGCACTGATTAATCTCTTTAGAATGATTTGTTCAATTAGCTTGTAGAGATCTAGTAGAGTGCTGTATGAATGGGTAAATGAGGACACAGATTGTCGTGAGTGTCTTGATCAGATAGAAAGGCGCTATATAAGTACAGTCCATTTACCATTTACAACATTGCACGAGATTGTAGTTTGACCAAAATGTTTACAACTCCATCATTTCTCAACATCAAGATGATCTTAGTCTGAAATCCTGGCATGAAAGGCATGAATATTAAATATTATTAAAAATGTACATATTGTTGCATTATTAAAAATGTAAATATTGTTGCATTTACTGTTGCCATTTTCATTATTATCAATGTATTGACAATTAGTAAAAAATATTTATTTAAGTTAAATCATACTGTTCCAGTGGAGCCAAAACTCTTAACATTTTATATTTGTATAAATTCAATATATCAGCCAAAATTTAATTATTTCCCTGGATTAATTTTTAAAGTAAAAAAAAAAAAAAAACAACAACTATAAACAATGATGATCACCTCTCATCATAAAACCTCAGCTAATCTGTAGCTAGCCTTTAGCTTCCGTTCATTAGCATCATGTTAGCGTAAGAGTGGCGGGTGAATTTCAGCCCGTTTGTGCTGCGCAGTTACGTCTTACTTACTTTTGACAAATTCCTGCTGGTTCACATCTTTCACTGTAAAACTGGGCGTCTAAAGGGTAAATTAGAAATTAAGGTGAGCTTATTATTATAAATTTATCTGACATAATGGAAAGTTTTAATGATTAACCGAAGCGCGTGCCACAAGAAACGTTGGAGCTTTTTTTTTTTTTTTTTTTTTTGCTAGCATTAGCTGGAAGGTTAGCTAACCTGGCTACAGGAAATTCAACTAATATTAGGCAAAAGCGTCGCGCCTCAGATCGTTTTTTTTTAATGCACGTATAGTTTAAATTGGACACTGATATCAAGTGTCCTACTTTTTATCCTTCAGGCTCGCAGGTGTGGAAGTGTTGACCCGAGGTAGCCGAAGCTAACACGGAGGAGCATCTGGAGGAAGGATGCTGAGGAGACTGTCCTCATTAATAAAAGGACGACACCGCAGTGCGGTTTAACCCCCTGTTTTCAGCGTCAAATGCTTTTTAACAATTCCATTGTGAACACAAAAGTTAAAGATATTCATCTTTAACTACACGGTAATTATTTGGTCAAATTTATAGTAAATATAGTTAAAAAGCCTTTTCATAGGAGACAAATGTGTATGCTCTTGTACCCCAGCAGAGGGTAGTGTTGTGGCGCTTTAACATCTTGGCCTATTTTTCTTTCTTCAAACAGATTTGAACATTTCGGTGAAAAAGGCAGCAGAGAAGAAGCCGTCTGAGTTAGAAAGACACTTTCACAAGGTCAGTAACTCTGATATTTTACCTAAAAGTTACAAACGAGGTCCAGAAATATGCTTCATGTTGTATTTGTATGTTGAAGATGCAGCTTCACCCTCTTCCAAAGGTGATTCATGTTTAGGTGAAAAAAATATGTACTTGAGTCTGAAAAATGAAGGTGACTTAACATTATTTTTAATAAATAATGCTATTTTCCTTTCTGGTTGTTGTTTGACTTTAACAGTTACCGTACTATTTTATCTGATTTGAACTTTAAAGCACTGGTTGCCAGAAGCCGCACTTTGAAAAAAATACACACAGACTTATTTCAGTGTTTTTCTCATTACATCTCTCAAAACCTTATTACACTGATATCCAAGGACAGCTGAAAATGCCACCTAACTAAGGTGACCAGGTTTTTATTTATTTATTTATTTTTTTTTGGAGGGGGGCACTTTCTGTTTGTGGCATTACCTTTTTTTTTTTGTGCCTTTATTTTCTACATTTAAAAAGAATAGTTACAAAATTAAATTGTTACATTACTGCAACCATCATCTGTTTACATGTCATGATAACCACATTCACAATAACTTTCAGGAACTCTACAACATGTATTTTATGTACATTTTATCATATTTACAAGCATTTTCAAAGACATTGAAGAGTGTCTAAACGAGTGAATTTAAACTATACTGTAGTTTGTTTCTACAGTTGATTATTGTGGGCGTTACTATTTGTTTCTAGTGATTTAAAATATAAAATGAAAAGATGATTGAAAATAAATGCCAGTCACAAGGAGCAATGATTTTTTTAAATTAGTCGGACTCATACAGGTGAAAAGCCAACAGAATATACCAGTACTGTAGTTAATTTATTGGATCTGAGTCACAGAAAATAATATTGATCAATAACGATATTTGTCAGAATTACAAAGCTTTACGGTCAATGATAAAATCTATAATTTACCTTTTTAGCATAAAAATGTCAACAGTTTAGGTCAGTCTGAAACTTAAAACAAAGGCATGCTTTACTTTAATTATTCAGTCAGATGTTCTGCCAGTTGAAAAGAAAAATGTTAACAAATTTGAGGGGATTTTCTAAATATTTGCTTTTAACAGGATCTGGTTCTTTTTGTTGTCTGTTAAACCTTTTTTGAGATTTTATTGTAACTTCAAAAATCGTAAAAAAAATTCAAAGTGTCACTCTTTAGCGCCATTAACTTGTGATTATGGATGTCTTGATATAGCGTATGAATAGAAAACATATTTTTTGATAATTTGTTTACAGAACTCATTTGATAACACAGCTGGTTTTCTGCTCAGTTTGCTGCAACCTGTTGTTCAGCTTAAAATACCCCTTAATTATGTGCTAAACAACATAATAGTCACACTTTCACACACTTAATTAAAATTTTAACACTGTAATAATCAAAAGACAACATAAAGCTTACATTTTGTTTCACCACTTTTTGGTAAATTAATCAATACAGCATAAGAACAGCAGAGTAGTCCTTCTCCAGCTGTTTCGCAGACTGAAACTTTTTGGAGCAATAACTCAAACATGGTTCAAATCCAAATGGAGCCTCTTTCCAAACATGGTCTTATAAGAAGAGCCATGGCTTCATTTTTTTTTATTTATTTTTTATTTTTTTTTTATCAAAATGTGCCATCTGCCAAGCTGAATAAACAAGTCTCTGAGTGCAACCTATTGCAGAGTAAGTGTGCACAGAGCTTATAGTGTCACACAGAAAAGGATATGTGCATGCAATTATTTCAGTTAGTGTTTGTGTTATTAATATAGAGTAGGTGATTTCCACATAAAAGAGAAGTAATAAAAAATATATTTTGTAATTTATAATTCCCAGAAAGAAAATAAAACATCTTGTCACAGTCTATTTTTTTTCTCTTGAGTTTATCATAGCTCTCTGGGTTATTTGGAGCAATTGAAAATAGCTAAATCTGCAGTCTAAAAACAGGTTAACTACTCCTTTGTATTGTGTGTACAGTCTACATTTATTCACTCTGCACTAACATCTGTAGAGGGAATAAATGCTTATTTTAGTCAATACTTTGTTTTTACTTTGAAATCAGTTGTGCTTTAAGACTTTAGCACCGACTTTGAGCTGCATTGTTCTGTTTTTATTTGGAGTTGCACTTCTTTCAAACGTGAGGAAAAACATTTTTGTCTTTCTGGTTTGTAAATGTAGCTGACTGACAACAAGGCTAACTTGAATTTTTAATTTGAAAACATTTTAAATGTGGCTCTAACGACTTGTTTTTGCCTCTGCTGCTGCTTTCTTGTCTTTATTTTATAAATTTATATTTAGATGTTTTGTTTAAACTTAATTAATTTGCATTATGTTATTTCTTTTTGTGATTTTTTTTTTAAACAAGATTCCCACATTGCTGTGTTTGGGTGTTTGTTTTTGTCTTTCGATTTGTGCTATTTTGTTGTTTATATAATTGTAAAAATTATCATAAGAATTTTGCATTTGGTAATGTTATACTAAATAATTGTACACTGGATATGAAAACTACAATAATTGCACGTTTGAAGAAGTTCATACTAGCAGTTTTTTTTAATTTAGTTGACAGCTTATTGATTGATTGGTAGACATTTACTCAGATGTTGGTCTACTGGTTTTGTCATTTTATCAGATTTTATTTTATTTTTTTTTAATCAGTGATAACGATAATGAAGTGAGCAGGTTTTTAAATATTGAGAAAAACTAATATCAATGTGTATTTTTTCTCTAGACGTTTTGCCTGTTCTTTAGTTTGTTTTAAGTTCAAATCAACATTACCCGTTGCTGAACATATAGAAAAACTTGCAGCCTTGTTTGAAACCTTTTTCGTCTGGAAAAAGTAACACATTTTCTTTCTGCTGTCTAGGCTAACGTCTTGTGATCACTGGTACGAGAAAAGCTGCATATCCAAATTCAAGGTAGGTGAGTGTGTTTACAAATGTGCAGAAATGCAGGATACGTACAGACACACACACACTCAGTGGCTCTGTGCTCTCTGTGTCAGCTCCTCTAAGCTTGTTCCCCTCCCCCCTTCTCAACATCTCTCTCCCCTTTTTGTCCCCCTCACCCTCTTCTCTTCCCTCCCCTCGCGTTCTGCTTGCTAGCACTATTTCAAGCCTCTGCCGAGGAGAGACGAAGGGAGAGCGAGGAAGAGACGCACAGATGCGCAGTCCAAGAGAGAGAGGAGGGGAGACGGGAGGGGAGGGGAAAGCAGACAGGATTTAGAGTTCAAGTGCACGTGCAGAAAATAGGTTGAATAGAGGAGAGCCAGAGCAGAAAGGAAGCCAGGGAAAGGAACGACTGGGGTGGGACAGATGAAGCACACGCAGTTTCTTTATTCTTGTCTTTCTTCCTCTCTTATTTTATTTAAAGGGGAAAAAGAAGCTTTGAGACATAAGGGGTAAAACGAAAAAGCACTGAGTTCGAATTACTTGAGTGTAATACAAAATGTTCCTTTTCCTACACCCCCCCCCCCCCCACCACCACCACCACCATCTCTCTCTCTTTCCTCTCCATACTGACACACTCCTCCTCTATCCCTCCCTCTTGGATATTTCTCTCTCTTCCTCTCCAGCTCTGCTTTTTCTCCCCTCCCACCCCTTCACACACACATGCACACGCCCCGGACTCCTCACTTATTTCCTCACGCGCCCTTACTATCCACTTTCACTGGAGGCCAGCTGCACTGAGCCCTTTTTTCCCCCCCTTTTACTTTTCATTCGCTTCTTTGCTTTCGGTTATGCCTTCCTGCACGGAGAAGCACCAGCGCTCAGACGCTTCACCCTCAATATTTGCGGCGCCCCTGAAAAACAGAGGCCATGGATTGTCCATGCATTCGACTGCATGCCACAAACCGCTTGTCCTTTCCTGTCAACAGTTTTTTTTTTTTTTTAACCTCCTTCTGCAGTAATTTTTTTTCCCACCATGATTTTTCTCTCCGAGGAACTCGTCTTGTGCTCAGAAACCTTTTTTTTTTTTAAGTCCTGTATGCATTCGAGAGTCAGAGCTGAGAGTTAAAGAAAGGAAAATTGTGTCCGATGTACGGCGAGAGCCACGAACAAAAAAAACGAGGGGGAAACGAAGAGCGTGGTCTGCGGCATGAAAGACGAGAAAAAGAAAAGGAGTCGTAGGAGAAAGAGTATTGGCAAGAAAAACAGAAAAAAGAGAAGAGAAGAAGGACCAGCTGGGGATAGACTCAAAAAGGAGAGGTAGCTGGATAAGAACTTGCAAAAAAAAAAAATATATAGAAAAACAGCAAAACCCTCCTAAAATAGAAGAAAGTAGACTTCTTCTAAATCTCACACTTGCACTTTTTGGCCACCTTTGATTTTTGCTTCCCAACATGATTTTTAATCACTTCTGCAGTCTGTCCTCTCATTCATTTGTGAGTATACACCATGTACCTTTTCTGCTGCCTTTGCCGTTCCCTCTTTCCTGAAGAAACCCCCCCACCCACCCCCCACCCCACTACCTTCACTTTGGTTTCAACTCTTTCAGTTTGTTCTCGTGTTTAAAATATGAGTTCCCTATAGGTTGTTAATCTCCCCATCCTGTTTGTCTATCCCATCTCAAGCTCCAGTTCTCACCCTCTTTCACTGTCTCCCTCTAATTCCTTCATCTTTTCTGTATCTCGAGTTATCGCTGTTCTCTCTTTCCTTCAAGGATTACCTCTGCTCACGTTTTGATGATGTCTCTGGAAAAGGATCACTGAATACACCCAGTTCTAGAGGGGCCCATGAATAGGAGGCTAGAGTACGGAGGAGGCAGGGTATGTGCATTTCTATCAGTCATGTGTATTTTTGTGTCTCTGCATGTGTGTGTTAATATGCTGGGGTGTGATTTAGGGTTAATGGAGCCGGCAGTGGTGGACAGTCCCTCCCTCTTACGCATGCGTGGATTTGCAGAATCATGTCTTATATTTTTGAATTTATTGTGCCATGAAGTTGATTTTGAGCTGTACTAAGAATAACAGTAAGGTGAAAAAACACTATGGCATAAAATAGAGACGAATGTACTGAAAATATTGCCACAGAATTGCATCATTCCTCGTGTACTTTTTTTTTTCTCTCCCCACTCGTTCATTTGTTCATCCGGGTATTCCCAGTCCGTCTGCCATTACTCTGAACCTACACGTGTGATTCGCCATGTTTAACAGTTAAAGATGAATTTATTCCAGATTGTCAACCAAATAACAACTTGAAAACATATTATGTTTGTTTTGCAACGTTGTCAGAATTTCTGGTCTTTGAAGTGGAGTTTCAAACTAAAGAAGATTAATCTGAGTATACTTCAGCGAATCAGACGTGTCGACAGTAATGAACTGTATTATTTCATTATTACCAAACAAACTGGATATTGCAAGACAGTTTACAGAGACATTTGATATTTAACACAAGTCTGCAATCTGTTTACAGCTCTTTCAGTGTAATTAACATCAAAAATACTCATTGTACTCACACGGCACATCGCCTCAGAAACCTCATGGCATCTTTTTCCCTTGTGTATTTTTATCTCCTCTGTTAAATTTCACAGCTCTTCCGCTCTTCCTCTGCTTTCTTTTTATTTACATAGCTGTCTGTTATCTCTCCACACATTTTCCAAATCACTTGTCACAGTCATTACCTACAGGATCGTTATCTATTACTGTTCTGAAGGGAGTGCGTACAACTGTGCTCTTCTGTGAAGAGGTTATTAATATCTCAAAAACATTTTCAAACATTTTTCATCTTTGCTCAATCAAACCTAGTTTTAAAAGTAATTTAAAGACAAATTTGTCAAAGTAGTTTTGATTAGAAACTATTAAGGCATTTTTGACAATACATTAAAGTAAAACCTATGCTAATTGTGTGTAAGAGTTCATTAGATACTAGTTAATGGCCTACTTAATTAGTAATTGTTAGTTTCTAAATGTGAGCTGATTCAATTCAAGTGCAATGATTTAATTAATAGACAATGATATGAACTTTATGGACAGACGGCATCACTGTAATCTGTTACTAAACCACGGGGAGAGAGAGCTTTTTTTTGGTACATGTAGCATTCCTGGGTCAAACTTTAAATGATTTCCACAAATGATCTTGATAAAACCAGGCGGGAAGTTTTCTTTTAATCCAAAGTCTCGCTGAAATGAAACATCTGCTCGTGTCAGCAAAATTTAAAAGAGGGTCAGAGAGATAATCTCCCACAATTTCTTAACCTGCTTTTATGCAGTTTTTTTATTAGACGTTCCGTTCTATTTCCTAACTTCTCTAGCGCTTTTGATTCAACTCTTGAGAGAATTTGATAATTATACTAGTGTGGTGGGACCCCCAGGTTATGAAATGTTGTTCAGACCGGCCTGGTGTTATGTAATCTTACATAACCGAGGCAGCAGCTCAGCAGGCTCGTGATCAGAGGCTCTGGAGGAGAAGCTATATGGGTCTGCTTATGGTATGAACTCACTGGTAGGGTCAACACACTCATGAATACGTGGTACTTAAAGGGGAAGAGACTTCAGTTGCTAAAAAGATATTGAAGCATCTGCTTAAGAATGTAAAGACTCATCTGCTCATATTGAAGTTTAAGACTGACTAGTTTAAAACGTCCACTCACATCTGATTAAAAGCACATAATATATTTTATATGAGTTTTTATTAAAGATTAATTGTTTTTTGCACAGTACTATAAAAATATCAAGATACTACAGCTCCATGCCAATCCTACATTTCTATACCAGCTCTCCATGAGTCTAGCATGTTTCTCATTTATAATTGATGACATTCAACCACAGCACACATTAATGGATTGAACAGACCTCAGGAATTCCTGTGCAATCTGCCGCCGTGCATAGCAGGTTTGAATTTGTGCTGATAAATTTATCTTTATGGCCTAGCGTGATAAATTCATGAGTGCAACAGTAAATAAAGACAAGGCAGTAAAATGCCTATAGGAAAAAAGAACGTACCGGTACTGTTGTAGTGAAGAGTTACAAAAACAAATTTAACAATAACAGTTGTAGAGTAAAAAAAAACAAATGCCTGTTATGATTTAATAGGCATCATATTTGTATTATTTACAAGTATTATTACTATATTGGAAAATTAAGGTAAAGGAAAGTTATTAATCACAATAATATCCCTATTCCAATTTAAATGTTATGAATGCATTTCACCAATACTCATTCTGTATTTGCTTTTAGACTGAACCTAAAACAGCCAAGATTTCAAGACACGATTTACTGTCTGCAAGGTAAGGATACTTTACTTACTGTTCTTGATAAGTGGTAAAACAATTTAGAAACAAGATCTACAATTTTTATTCCAAGAATAAGTGTTTTCTGTTAAAAGCATTTAGGTAAAATCAAGTTACCGTACTTTTTTTTTTTTTTTTTCTAATAGCACTCAGAAGACGGGAGCACTTGGTCAGCCATTTCAGTCTGGACCGATCGAAATGTCAGTGCTCCATCAGTACAATTGAATTACTCGTCCCTGAGTCACTCTGTCACGATTAACCTAACAGATATGTATGTTCTAAACCATTGGCCACTCTGAACAAAACAAACAAACAGACAATTTTTCATTTTCATAGCATGCCCGTTTGATTCAGTTTGGTAAAGTACTGTAAGACTTATGTTAGTTAGCAGTGACTGGAAAGTTCATCAGGTGGTCATGTCCTGATTATCAGATGTTGTTGAAAAGTGAGAGTCTGTGGGCATAAAGACGGGCCTGTGGTTTAGCCTTGAAGCTAGCTTTGGAGATGCCTCACATTACATTTCTGTCTTTGTGCTGATGTCACCCCATGCCCCCAGACCAGCAACACTATAATAAGAGCTACATTCTGCCTCTCCCGTACAATAGAGCCCTTCTTGCTCTGAAATTTACACAATGTTTTTGCACGGCCCTTCGCACACATAAGCACACAGTTCTCTCCAGTTAGCAGGGGCTGTTGCTTCAGAGCCGTGCGATTCACCTGATATTTCAAATATTGTAGAAATGTTTGTTCAGAGATTTGAAGAACTGCCTCCACTTTCATAAAATGCTCTGTACATACACTGCGGGTCGGGTTATTGGATTTTCAGATACATTTCTTTGCTCCCACTCAAAATGTTACTGTTGACGATTAAATGTGCATTTATTCCAGACCGAAGTGATTCATTTATGGGTTCGCGACAGTGAAATCAATGGAGTTCAGTGTGATGGGTTAATGTCTGATAACTGGAAGAGTGTGTCCCGGTCAACGGGGAGAATTTCTGTCTTTTGCGACTAGTTCATTGCACTGACAAGAGTCTGCCACTTATTTTAGCAGGCTCAGTGCTTACCCTCCCATTCTGTCTCGACTTTTTCTCTTGTCTGATTTGCTGCAAGTCTGTCCTCCTTTCTTCTCCTTTTTTCGTTTGCATTTCATCACTCCATCTTTTGTTCTCACTGCGTGCTCGTTGTCTCTGTGTCTGGTGTCCCTTTTAGTTAATCTGTCTACTTTGCTGTCCTACTTTCCCTCACAATTTTTTTTTTTTTTTGCCTCATTCGCTCTCTTGCTTGTTTTTTTTTTATTTAGCAATTCATGCCTTGTGGTATTTATACACCAGACGTCATTATTCTGTCACTGCCGTTTGGTTTATTTAGTCGAGAACCTTTCAGCTCTGGTTTTTCTCACTTTTCTTCACCTTCTGTCTTTTTCTGTGGCGTATTGAGTTCAGTGCTGCAGGTGCTTTCGGGAGGACATACCAGGAGTGCAGGGGAGTGAGAACAAAAAAGATTTCCGCACACAAGCTTGAAAATCCTGGTGTGCTTGTTATTAATGCAGCGCAGTAACATATAGAAGATTGGATTCTGGTCATGTATGATTTATACAGTGCGCTCCCACACACTGCTCCGAGGTCTGTCATGGCAGCTCTCTGTATTCCTGAGTGGAGGAGTTAGCAGAATTTCACCTCCTCAATGGCTGGCAGCAGGAGTGACAGACAGACCCTTAGGTTCAGAAGTGATTCTGCTGACGGTAGATGAGGCGATTTGACATAGTCTCATCCTCACTCACATGCTCACTGACTGGAAGCACCCCCCCCCCCCTTTTTACACAGATGTGCAAACTTTTATGCTATATACAGAACGCAAGCCACATCTGTACTTTATTTATTTATATTTTTGGCCTGTAAAATATAGCAAAACACATAACATTCATAGTAATTGTATGCATTTAGTTGTCAAGAGCAGGACGCTTTAGACTCAAATTTAAATAGTTAATACTTTTTCTGGATCAGCAACAAGAACATAATAACCTACAATTTTCCATATGGCAGTTCTTTAAAGGAGGTTTAAAAATAATTGTTTATGGTTGCAAAATTTTTCACAAGGCTGTAATGGATTGCACATTTCTGGCACTGTGATCATTAAATAGCCATAAAATTATTTATTTCAAAATTATTCAACACAACGGTTAGAAGATGTTTTCGTTTTAGCGTTGTAATTGTGCGGTTAGCGTTTCACCTTTGTGTCTGAAAATATTTCTTGATAAACCAATTAACTGAAACACAGTTAACTTGAAAAAAAAAAAAACATTTATTGCAATTACTTCATGTTAAATTTTTCTTCCTATGTTAGAGTTAAAATAAAGTTCGGAATTATAAGGAATGCAGTTTAATTGCATAGCTTATCTACAGAAATATGGAAGTAACAGTAATTTCAGTGTTTATTAAATGCAGAATTGTAAAACTGGATCCATGATTTTGAACTATTTAGATTCCATTTCACTCTGGGTGTTATTTGGGCTCACCATATACACCTAAAGCCCTGACGGTTTCAGACAGTGAGAGGAGGTGAGACGTGACTAATGATGTCACAGACAGCATCGTGCCGCTTTAGTTGCCCCTCTGACCCGGCTTTAGGATGGCGGCAGCAGCGCTCAAGCACCCGTGGGTAACACACGCCAAAGCACATTAGAGGCAGAGAGATGGAGGGAAGCGAGGAGAGAACACACAGAACTCAGCTCAGGGGGACGGAAAGAGACAAACAACGAGACAGAGAGAAAGAGAGACAGACGGGTGGTGGTGTTGGGGGGGGTGGGGGTGGGGGGCTGCGGTGTCGGATTTAGCAGCAGAGAAATCTAGAAAAGCTGAGAGACATGGCAATGTGCCTCTCCATGATTTTTATTTCTTTTTTCAGCAGACTGTCGGCTTGGAGTTGATGTTTTACATCACTGCCCCAGGTTTTTCTGCACTGTTTTTCTCACACTCGCTCCATTTTTATGCTCCATGTATGTTAGAATAAAAATGGGTCTTTATGTGCAATAAAAGGGAATCAATTCACTTTTACAGCTGTAAAGAGCCAAATTGTAATCGCTATTTTATTATTACTTACTGATTTCATCTTGATGTTACAGTATATGGAAAGAATGTGGGAGACTTTTTCTCTGTTGACGAATGCTTTTTAACAGATAAGATGAATACCGCCCAACTGAATCATCTATTTATGTAATTCTTGGCTTGTATATCTCTGTACCACACCTCTCCCTCTCTGTTCTTAGTCCCTTTTTCGTTATGAATTGTCCAAATGAAAATAAGAGTGATTACAAAATATAACCAAAAACAGTTTTTTAAATTTATTTTCTTCCAGTTACCGGTACTCATAGTCTAATAGACGTTTTCTGGGCCCAAGACAAAAATGTTTTATCTTTAGTTTCTCACTCGTGCCCTAATTTAATTTTATTTATATCCATGGCCACTGTCAGTCAGCTTTGTTCACCGAGTGAGATTGCCAAAGGTGAAAATGATAGTGTGAGTTCAACAAGGGCGGAATGTGTGACAGTGATGCTGTTCAAGAGCTGCTGAGCTCAGACACTACAGTATTCTTCTTGCAAGTCTGATAAATCAACTCTGAAATTTCTCATGGGCCCATTAAGAGGTAAAAAATGCAGTTTATGATTATTCATACAAAGCAGGAGTAGTCTTAATTTACCACAAAGATTCTGAAATGCACACAAAAAAATGCTTTGTTGTGCAAACGACACAGAAAATTTTGTACAGATGCAAAAAAAAAAAAAAAAAAAACTGAGCTAAGTGTCACAATTTCAAATGTTCACCCAAAATGATAAAGATGAAACTTTAAAATGTGTGATGTTCTACTAAAGCTTGTTGCTTTATTAACTTAAAATTTCCTGGCATGGAAAAATAATGATGTGAAATCTAAACTTTCAGACAAAAAAAACCCCAAAAAAACAACTGGAATCTGCATCTGTCCGACTAACATTATTTAAGCATTCAACCAATTTTGAACAATATTTGCTAAATGAATTGTTCATAAAAAGTATGGTTTATTGTAGCTTGAGATTAATTTGTTCTCTTGACAAATTAGAATTATGCTGTTGAACACTGCTGTGAATTAATTAGTGTTCGTTGTTAGACATTTTGTGGAATTTATTTATAAAACAAAAAGTGTTTTCAAAAAACATCACATTTTAACTTGTACGTAGACATTTTTTTTTGTGTGTGTGTTCAGACACATGCATCGCCAGACGAGTAAATACTGTTTTATTTTAAGACCTAAGGAACCTTGAGCTTCAAGTAGATAGTACTTCACAACACTCAGCTCCCACGTGTTTGTTTTCACTTTAAAGTCACATTATGTTCTGATTCTCAATTGGCTCTTGAAGCTTCAATATGAAGCCCGAAGATGAAATGAGGCACAAAACTGAGCAATCATGTTTGCTATTTCAAGGTGACCCTTCAGAGTATCTCAAATACAGTATTTTCTCAGCACTGGTTAAACACAACTTCCAGTAAACTGATAAATTAAATAACAAGAAAAGCAGTCGATGAGTACAATTTGCCTCAAGAGCCTATTTAACAATTTGAGAACGTGATCCAGATGTACAGCTGAGTCTGGAGGGTTTTCTTTCTCAATGCTGCAGTGATCCAATGAGTAGTGAATATATTTATTTATTTATGCATTTACTATTGTGTACAATCCTGCTTTTAGACATGGGTAAACATTAATCTTTATATAATCTATACTCTACTTACAGATTTCCACAACTATATAATTTAGTAATTAAACTTTAGGATAGTTCAAACACATTACTTATTGGCAGGAATTCTGTTTTTTTTTTTTTTTTTTTTTTTTTGTGTGTGTTTATTTTCAGGTGTAATCATATTATAGCAGGTGAAACAATCAATATATTTTAATTGATTATTTAGTAATTTTCCTTCATGTGGTTTCCCATTTGCAGATTAATTCAGTATTATTCAGTTAACTTGAAATGTTTGCAGCAAGACATGATATTCAGAGCTGTTTGTAAAATAATACAGTGGATCAGGAAGTTATTTTTATGACACTTTTTCATATTTTCTGGTATGGTCTTTTCCATTTGTAAGGATTAATCATAATTTAAAGATCTGACTCTGGGATCACAAAAAGTATATACATTTTGTGTAAAAAAAAAAAAATAAATAAATAAAACAAAAGTTTATCACCTCCAATATCCCGTCAAACTGAATTGAAAGTTTTACCCTTTTTACAGTCGGAACATGTTTTGTCTGTGCAGGTTTGGCTGCAAATGTCAGCAAGTGGAAATTGAAAGGTCAGAATAAAATTGTTACTGCACCCCAAAATGTATTATCAAACTCTGGAAGTAAATGTAAATTAACTGAAACAACCATAGCTTCATGCAAACAATATTGGTAATATCAAGTTTCTTTTTTTTTTTTTAACCACCCAACCATTGCAACTATCAACAGATTGATTCTGACTACAGGAAATAAAACAGTAAAGTATGCAATAATAATATATAATTAAAATGCAGTTAAAGCAGTAAATATAATGCAGTGAGTTTTTGAGTAGGTTCATTTACATAAAGCATTAGTAAAGACAACATTTATGTGTATAAAACATGTCATATTGATGTCTAGTGTTATTCAGATTTCAGGACTTTTCTTAATATACAAGAATTACAATGTCCCGTCTCGTTTCTCTGACACTGCCGGCTGCAGACCAGCACCAATAATTCAGGAATATTGGTTTTGTCTCAAGTCCAAGGCCACTCTTGTGTCTTTGTTTGCTCCACCAACCTCCTTTAACCGTCCATTTTAACCATGGATGACCTCAAAGCGTTGAGGTTTTGGCTGTAGGAATGAGCGTACGGTTAATCGCTAAGCTGCTGATTGGTAACACATCGCTCTGTTCGACCCTCCTCCTTCTCCTCCTCCTCTTCCTTGTCCTCCTCTGTGGTGTATCACCCCACTCACTCGCTTTCAATCTCTGCTTCTCTCTTCTTCACTCCCTGGCTTAATATTGATCTGAATTCATTTGTTTTCTATTGATCTGCCACTCCACCCTCTGCCGCATTGAGCAAACACCGAGACACACACCATGCACACAAACGCCTTCAGATGCAGCACATGCACGTCTTTTGTAAGCCATGCATGTGTGCATATATAATACTTGGAAAAAAAACACACACACACACACACACAAACGCTAAATCCACCCATTTACAAATGTTATATACTGAAGGTCATTCACACACAAGTACCTGCAATCACATGCTCTTGATCTGAAGGTTAAGAGGCTGAAAACATGATTTGAAGAGGTATCAGCTCAGCCATCAAGCAAGCTAATGACATTCAAAGGAACCTGGTTTCTGTATTGATCCAACACTTCAGCAGTGAGATGAAAACATAGGCAGTCCAGAGCTGCCACTGGCAGGCGACACAATTACAGCTGCAGTTCATTTTTCAGGTCTGCTGAAACGTACTGAGTCATTAGTGCAAGAAATGAAAGGAGTTCATTTTGTTGGTAATTGTGCAGAGTTATACAAGCCAAGGTGACATTTGTGGCAGTAATTGTGCATTAAAAAAATATATTAATGAACTCAAATTGTGGAAATATTAAATTAAGTCAATCAGGGATAAAGCTGCACAAAATTGTTGTGCTTTTTTTCCAACCACTGCCTTGTAACAAATGTTTTTTTTTGTTGTCACTTTTAACTCGTATGCAACGTTTACCTGTGCTGGCAAAATGGGTCACTATAAGGGATTTTTCAACGTTGAGTTATTATTTTCAAGTTCTCAGTCTCAAAAGCTTTAAAATGATAGTTTGTTGAATTCTGGTCATTCATCACCAACAAGCTGGTTTTGTTTGCGGATGTCTGTTTGAACACTCGATTATTATTAGTCTAGAATGATGTCATTGGAAACCCCAGCTTTTTTTTTTTTTTTTTTAAAGGAGAACTCTTAAGTTTCACATTGATGCCAAACGTTCAGGGATTTTCTGGGGCTATGGCAGCCAGCGGAGAACATGGTCAGTTTCAAATGATATTCAAAGGATTATTTCTGAAGACGTACTTGTTAGAATACTTCACTTTCAAGGTAGATCAGGAAGAGTAGTTACTGGGATTGCTGGGTGATGTTTTTATGGACTCGTTTTTATGAAAATCACAATTTTACCCCCATTTTTTTCCTCTTACTTATTTTGCACTGCAGCTTGACTCAATTTGCCAGCACGGGTCACATTGTTTTCTTAAAGCAGAGAAAAGCCTCTACATATTTATTTGTGTTTGGGTGAACCTAACCTTGTCTTAATTCTATTGAAGAGACTCGTCGAGTGGAGCTCTACTTGTATTATTTGGTTCTAATCTTTCCTGTCATTCTTTTGATGAAAATGGTCCCAATTGGTCTCCATCCTCAGGAATCTAACCAGCTTTTCAGTTGTCCCACCTGGTTGGTGGCATGAAGTTGCCATGACACCAGACTGTTTGTCCTGCCCTTTGACCTCCTTTCAGGACACGCTGTGCTAAGTCAGAACACATCTCCAGCAGCGGCTCGAGTTCAAAGGGCTGGACAGGAAAGAAGCAAGAGGAAGAGGCTGTGTATGCCCAACAGTGTATTAGATGAGGCGCATCAAAGGCAATGCTCTGCCTAAGATCTTCCTAAGTGCATGTTGACACAAACGCACAAACCCAAATATATATATACACGTGGGAAATTTGAGCACATACCAACACAAGCGCTACACATGCTCTGTGTTGTCTTTCTTTGTGCTGCTGTGTCATAATTATTGCATTTCTTTGACTAGCTGCTGTTTAATTTATAACATTAGGCTGTATTTTTGTCATTATTAATGTATTATTCATCACCACTATCTTTAAGCGTCTCTGCTGTAGACGTGCATTGTTGCACTCTCTTATTTATCCTCCGTTGATGTTTTGTTTTGAACCAAGCCATGGTTTTTGGCTTGATGTTTTGCATCACTTCTACATTTCGATGCCTTGATGAGTATGGTAAAAAACATACCTGGGTTCATTATTACCGTAAATCCCAAATTAATTAATCAGATTGTTTCTTGATGCTCCCCTTTTTATCAAGTTGCTTACAAATAAGCATTGTATTCTGGTTATTTCAGAAGATGTCACGGGCGACCAGAGAAGCTCCCCTATGAGAAGAAAAGCTGTAGACTGGTTGGGAGGTAAAGGCCGTTTATATAATCTGTTCCTTTATGTTTATGCTGCCAAAAAAAATTAAATGGAAAAGAAAACAGCTTGAAAGTTCAGAGTTTGTGACTGAGAACATCAGCTTTCAACACCAACATTTACACGCCTCTCATCTTTTTTATTTTCTCTTTGACTTTCAGTATTTTTTGCTTTAATTTGCAGCACGTGTTGAAATCAAGTGGTTTTCTACTCATCACAACAAGCAAACTGCTTTCCAATTGGTTTAGCGCAGTCATTCCAGATAGGTGGAGAAAAAAAAAATCATTTTTTTATACTTCATCATCATTTCATGTTATTCACTATAATTGCACATGGAGCCACACGCACGTACAACTGACAAATGACTTGCATTACACCCACAAAAGCAAAGGAGCAACAAGAAAACCAATTTAAAATGGCAAACATTATTTAAAATAATTACATATTGGATGCATATAAACGCCCCCATTATGGAAAATAAACATTAAATTGTTAGTGTACAGTTTTTATGCTTAGATGTGCCGTGCGCTTCGACGCAAATAAGATCAGCACCAAACCAACATCTACAGAGCGTGCACACACACACACAAGCCCACACAACCCAATAGCCATTGACAACACTGCCCTAGCAACCATTGGGCATCATGCCAAGCCACTAAGGTTGCCTGGTACTGTGTTCCCATGGTAACGCTTTCTGTCTTTGTAAATAAGGTACGTGGAGCACAAAAAAGAGGGGTGCTTAGGAGAAATTGCACTATAGTATCACATTAAGAGAGCTAATAATTTATGTGAATAGTTATCTTGGCCCTGCACCAAATACTAGTCTTACTGAAGAGGTGCATTAGCAACAGTGGGGCTCTGAGGTCAGAGTCCTCTCATCACACACACACACACACACATCTTTATTTGTGCAGGACAAGAGAAAAGCATCTAAATCTTCCCTGTTGTTTACTGCAGGGTGTATTATAATGACCACACACTGTGTTTAATTTCTACATTTGATGTGGTTCTTGCAAATATCTGGTTCATCTACATGTTGGTCTGTCCACACACTTGTGTTTTCAACATATTAACTCACCCTAGAGATTTGCTCTAGCTAAAAATAAAACAATTGTGATGACCCAAACAACAATCTTTAAGATGAATGGGGTCAGCGTGATGGTTGTTGGCCCATAATTTTAGAACTGCTGTGTTTGTTGCCATTTTCCTGCCAACTTGGCAGTTTAATTGCTGTAATTGTGCAAAATTTGATCCTCTCTGTCCTGATCAATTTATCTGTTTATGTCTGTCATAAATAGAAGGAATTCCTTCTGTACCTCTAGTTTCCTCAATTTATTTTGAGAAATGTGGTGTATCTAATACCAATATATTCAAATAATTCAAAAAAGAATCATTTTAAGTTCAGTGTCACCAATTTTTTAAACTTTGTTTGTGTCACATGCAGAAATCATAACATTTACTGAAAACAGTCAGTAAATTAAAATAAATCTGGTTTTAAAGTTTTGTTTTAAATTGTTTATTATTCAGAATTATTTCTGGAGAATTAATGAGTAATTGAACAATTTTCTTTATAGATCCTAAACAAATACTGTAGTTGTTTGTAGATATTTTACATTGTTGTAAGCAACTATTACAAATTTGAACTCAAGTTTCAAGTTTGTGTATGTTTTTAAGGAAGCTACCACATCATTTGTGTCTGTCTGAACATCTGGACAATATTGACACAAAATCTAAAGTAAATTCTTTAAATGTGTCCTGTTGAAATCAACTTAAAAAGACTTTTTTCTATAAAAATGATATTTTTCATCAGTGATGTGTCAGTCATCTGGATGACATTGTGTAAATCAGAGAATAGTTTTTGTCTTTTTTCATTTTCTGTGTAACAATTTTTCCTCTATCTGCTTTTGGTCCAATTTATTATGTTTTTAAAAAAGGTTGAACACCTAAGTTATCATTAGGAATTAAATATTACAATGACTTATTGTTAAAACTTAATGTTTAGTTTTCCAAATGATTTATGTCATAAAAAGTGTGCCAGATTCTGTTTTAGATTTTACTGTACAAACCTAATAGGAATTGTACCTACATTTTGGTAATTTAGTTTTATTTTGTGGTTCATTATGACAATTTTTTTTTTCTTTTTTGTATTCTGAAGAGGCTGAGCTGTAATTTTCTCAAAGCCTCACCTGACCCAGCAGCAGCTGAGTTTCAGGCTTCTAAGCCACCCAGGCCTCTGGCGAAGGGACTTCCCACCAGACTCACATCAGCACACAAACATGCCCGGGCAGATTGGCAAAGAGCTGGCATTGGCACAACTGTGCCGCATGCATACGTGACCCGACTGCGAATGAGGCGATCTGAGAGGTGTAAAAAATGGGGAGACGAAGAATCAAGGGGATGAAGGGAGGAGACTAAGTTGGTATAAACAGATCGTCTGAATTAAGGTTAAAAAAAAGTTGGTGAAGAATTTTAGACTTGAAATGGCTGATAAAGAACAAGTAAGATGCACATAGTGGAGGGAGGGCAGCATATAAAAGCAAATGAAGGGTAGGAGGAGGCTGGGCTTTTAAAATGGGAAAGGGGAGTGGAAAGAGGTGAGATGAATGGCTTTGTTTTTGGAAGCTAGCCAAACAACCAAAATAAAATGTTCAGTTAAAGCGTGCGGCGTTTCTGAAACACATCTACATTTGTTGTGTGAATTGTAATAATAAGCATCTACATTTGTTAGCAGGCAAAAGGCAAATAGGCAATCGAGTGTGTTACCATTTAAAGAATCTGTAATATGCGACTTGTAAACGAAGCCCCAGCCGCCTTCTACACTTAAGTTTGTATTTTGGTGCATTGACAGAGTTGAATAGGAGGCCTTGCAGTTCAGCTTTGCAGCAGCCATCAAATAATCCATGAGTACTTGAGGCGCACAGCAGCAGTGTCAAAACACATCCATTGACTGCTAATAACAGCCAATTTTCTGCTTTTGCAGGAGATCACCTCAGCTAGATGTTGAATGTGTGGGCGCACCCCATTATTTATGGAGTATAATAAGAGATTGACTGGATAGTGCTGTTACTGCAAGCTGTCAGCCAATTACTCACTCATTAGATTCTATTTCATACATTTGAAAACTAATAAACAACAAACCAATTTCAGCATTACCCTGGATCTACCTTGTTAAATACCACAAAGCAGCTGCCCCCTTTAACGTGAAGTGCTGTCACCATGACACCATCCTGGAAATCTGAAGAGGAATCGTAAATACACACACCTGCAAACATTAACAGAACTCGTGTTCCCTCGTCATTTAATGTCTAGACATATACAATCCCAAAAGCAAGCTTAGAGTCCCTCTATTGATTCATTCTGTCACAGGTGATGTGTTCGCTAATATTAAATGTTTATAGTTATCTATAGAAGCAGTGTTTTATATTTAAAAATGCTTAGCTGTTTTTTTTTTTTTTTTTTTTTTTTTTTTTTTACAATTTGTTATACTTCATGTTTTTACATGACAGACACTATCTAAAACTGTAAAATGCAAAACAACTTGCGCAAAAAGTGTTTATTTTTTGTCAAATACCTATGTAATACCTAATGGATGGACTATACAGTATTCTTATTATGAACAATTATAATGCATAAGTAGATTATTAAATTATCTATTGGTACATGATTTCATACTACTTTGAAAGTCACACAAATTCAGTCACAGCTTTTTTTTTTTAGTTTTCATCTTTTTGAGTGTCAAGGCCCGAGTATTTTCTGAACCTCACACAATATACATATACTGTATATCGTAATCGCTCTTATCACATTTTTCCAAAATAAAATTGGACATGACACACAACTGGCTGACTGATGGATGAGCTGCACGATCGGCTTGGAATTTTTATTTCAAATAAATTATTTTAAATTATTTAGCACCTGCTGCACCTTTGTGCAGCCCAGAGCTGCAGAATAAACTTCCAGCTGCAGCTGATCAGCTGATCCCCGTGCAGAGCGGAGAAGTGGGCGTGGCCAAGACCGCTTGCAGGCGGCTGAGAGCAGCGGAGGCAGGGAGCTGAAATCATGACTTTCTGTGCTCTTTTAGGGCATTTAGAGTTTAGAAACATTGTTTAGAATATTGCAATAGTGTAGGAGGAGTTTAAAAATACCTTAAAAAATACATATACTAAAATAAACTACTACTTACTACTTGTTTTCCTACTTTTACTTCCTACTTTGTGGTTTTTCACTTATCACGGGACTTTAGGGTACGGATCCAGCAATAAATGAGGGACTACTGTATGTATATGTATGTACTGTATGTATGTGTATATAAATATAAAGTATACTGTATATAAAAGCCTGATATAAGAAACGGATATTTTAGGTGCAAAGTTAATTTATCGCATTAATGTTCATGATAACGTTTCAAGTTTTGATCAGCTGAACCGTTGAGATCCAATCTCCTTCAGAGACCACGGCATAACCGGAAGTACCGGTCCAGTCAAACAAACAATAGAAGGTGTCTTCGAGAGTTTAACCTCCTGAAAAAAACATCAGAATAGAGCTCAGAAGTGCTGAATCAAATCTTTGAGCATGTGGAAGATTCCAGCAGCTCTACTTGGAGAAGTAGGTCAGGCAGACGCCTACAGTAAGAACTGCAGGTTAAGTGCTCGTCTTTGTATTCCAGACAGTGAAGGTCTGCCTTTTGATGGGGGGAGGGGGTGCCTTTGTTCTGTGTCTTCCCACAAGAGGGAGACAAGTCCACAGAAATGCAGACTGCAGACTTTCAACCTCACAGCCTGGAACTTTTATTTTTTAGATTAAGATTTCTTTTCTCTTTGGTGTGTTTTCTGTTTTAGATTGAGCACATTCCAACTAGTACGACGAAGATATTACACCTTTTCTTTAAACGGAAATGCTTCCTCTTTAAATGTAGTTTTATAGTAAAATTCATGACATTGTGCATGGAATTAGATGGACAGGAAAGCAGCAGAAGACAGGGACAAATAAATGACAGCAAGACTTTGCATTGAAGACGGAGAGACGCCAGACTCCAGCGCTGACCCTGCTCCGGTGTTCTGCAGTGTGAGGTAGTTGGTTGTATGGTTTCGCATAATAAAAAGCCTGGAGATAACTGTACAACCTTCTAGCTTTCCCTGCGGAGTCACTCAGACTTCTCATGAATGCCTTCTTCTGCCTCTCGATGTGGTGAGTATGAAGACTGACATTAAAAACAGGGCAGAAAAGTTAGAAAATTATTCTCCTTTTATAGAATTAAAAGCAAAAAGCGTTCAAGCACGCTTTATATCAAGTCCTAGGATTGTACATAATTTATGCTATTGCATAGATTTTATTTAAAAAGCTTTATTATTTTATTTTATCAAATCTCGGACTAGAAATCAATTGTTCGTCTGTTTCTGTGAAAGGCAAAAGCGATGATCGGTCGGTCTGTGCCACACACATCACAAGCAATGTTAGAGCTGAAATTGTTCTAATTTCTTCTCCAGCAAATTGGATTAGGAGCCAATAATCATATTGACACAAAAGCAAGCTATAAAACAGTTTCAGAGCTGACTTTAAATCTAATATATCTGGACTGGGTTTAATTAGGTTTTGCTTTCGAGGTCCAGCTAATCCAGACATCGATATAACCACCTTGCTCTGCAGTGCTCGTTGATTTGCTGTTTGGTGCAGTCCGACGGGATATCGCAACAACTTTCAATAAAGGTTAGTTTCTGCGTCGGCTGACATTAGATGGAAAATTTCAAAGTCGGGACATCAGAAGAATAAAAAAAAATGTATTTATAGTTGGTTATTTTTGCTGTTTGTGTAGTAATGTGTTGATTTTGTTCTCTTGTGCATCATTAATGTTTTTAAAAACCTAAATGAAACACTGGCGTTAATATTTTCTGCTCAGTTTTAGACAAAGACATCGAGCGGTGTCTGGAATCGAAACGGTTTTCGATGCACATCTGTTCTGCGGGAATTAAAACCTTCAAAATGAAAGATCCGAATGAACCCGCTGCACCCTGTAGTAGAAGGCAGATAACGAGAAAGTGCCCAGACGTTCGAATCAATGTGCCCTGAAGAACGAGGCTGCATGTGAACTTGCTTACTGCCTCCGCCTCCCTCTTCCTTCTCCTCATCACCCCCACCCTCTTCTGTCCCCCCCAGTGTGTCTGGCTAGTGGCTCAGACACCCAGTATCCGCATTGCGTTGCAGTGCTCCAGCGAGGAAGGGATAAAAGAGCACATATCAGCAATCTCTGCTCAGCGCTGCTCCTTTCTGTACGCACACAAAGAAGCAGCCCCTCGCACCCGTTCTCCACCTGCTGTTTCATAAGAGGTGGCCTGCTCCTGCGTTTATGTTTTATTAGTTTTATACAGGACTTTTGGTTCCTGTAGTAACTCTGCTCTTGTTCAGATACTTGTAGATAAAATGCAAGGTTATTATTGAAACTTTATTTAAATTATCCTCCACTTTTAAGTTAAATGTGCAAATATGCAGCGTGCTGGTAGACGGACACAGATGTTGGCAGACCAACAGAAATACAGATGTGCTGCGGTCAGAACGGCTGGAAGGTTAATCACCTTTGGGTTTGCCGTGGCTTTGATCCTCATGCTGTGCAAAATCCACAGCTTTGCCTCTTTCCCACTGGTCTGTGCCTTCTAACACACACACAGACACAGCTGTGCACGAGCAGCAAACGTGCACACGGACGCCCCTCCCTCCGAACATGTTCACCCTCGCCGCCAGATGCATGAGCATCACACACACAGCGCAGTAATAGATACTCACGCAGAGACATGAGAATATAGTTTGTTTTTTCACCCTTCCTTTTTTTTTTTTTTTTGCGAGACGGGACGTCACGCCGGGTAAAAGTAGACGGGGTTAGAGAGCGAGGGGGGGGAGGCGAGAAGGGAAAGATGAAAATGAGGGGAAGGGCTGAGACGGAGCAGGAGGAGGCGGGGACAGGGTGATACAGGGCGTTCAGGCAAGAGAAGAGAAAGAGCAATAGCTGGACATACCGCATGCTTACATAAGTGTCTGTGACTCTGCGTGTGCATGTGTGTGTGCGCGTTTGTGTGGTATATGCAGGTGACACAGATTTATGAAAAAAGAGGGGTGACAGCGCTGTTGATGATTGTTGGGGGTTGGACTGGGGGGTGTTGGTAGAGCACCAGATAACGGAATCAATGCAATTGTCTGTGTGTGTAAGTGTGTGTGTGTGTGTGTTTGTACCTGCCTCGTAGACGTCGCCTGCTCGGACTCTAATCGCCTGGAGAATTAGTGATGTGACTTGGCAGAGGGAGACAGGCACAGACCAGAGCCAGGGACAGCGCCTGAGAGAGGGATAGAAGAAGAGAAGAGACAAAAAGAGGAGAGCGAGAGATAGAGGGGAAGCGAGAGGGGGAAACGCTTTTCCGTTCGCCGCTGCGTTCTGCGCTCAGAGAAGGAGAAGACGGTGAAGATGGGGCAGGATAGGTTGTATCAAACGCTATTTTCCCAACAAATGGACGAACTGTCATTTTTTTTTTTTTTTAATTTTTCTCGGTCAGGAAGAAAACGGATTAAGAACTCGTCGTAAGAGTGTGTTGCGTGATTAGCGTGTGCGCATACCTGTTCGATGTAAGGACACGAGTACAAACGTGTGTGTGTGCTTTTATGTCAGGAACAGCAGGCGAAAGCAAACGGTGAGTCCTGAGTGACCTGAACGGGACACTTAACAAATTGATACAAGCAGTTTGACCGACCAAATCCACCCGCCATCTTTGTTCGTTTCATCTCGTTTATTCCATACAGCTCGTTCTCATTTTTTGATTTTACACGAGAACATTTTTCTCGTTCTCCCTCGCGCCTCTACTTTGCATCCTCGTCTTTGTCTCCTGCGCTTGTGCGAGCAGCCGAGGAACTCATAAAACTGGGGCAGAGGAAAACATCTCTGCGCTCAGAGACAAAGAGGAAGCAGAGGCAGTGAAAATTCAAAACACAGAGACCGACTTCATGTTCCGCGGGTCTTTGTGGAGTCGCGTGCTCGTCCGCCCGGACAGGGACAGATTTTGTGAGTTAAGGACGTGTTCGGACCGGGTTGTTGGCGGATGATATATAGATGTCATCTGGACAGGGGTGGTTGAACCCCGGCTTGACATCTTCGCCGTCAGACTTGTCAAACATGCATGTTGTCTGGCGAAAGAGGAAATCAGTGTAACTCTCTCAAGGCTGAACGTCTTTGTCATGGGGGAGCGATTGCATAATTCTGTGAGATCACAAGGCCTGTAGGAAATGTAAGAGGACAGTGATGTCTCCAGCTGCTGATGTTGGACGTATGTGCTGGCAGCACAAGCGACGAATGCATCTAATATGTATACGCACTCCAAGCTCAACTTACATCCTTGATTACCAACTTAGACGTTAAAGTTCCAGATGTTCCCTTTTGCACGGCCGTCTTTTTCCTGATGCTCGTCTGTCTGTCTACCGGCAGAGGGCGCTTTTTTTAAATGATTTTTTCACTTGTGAATATTTCACTGCGCAGACCTGCACTGAGTTACAGGCGTTGGCTATGTGTGGAGCTCAGACAATGAAAGGACCCAACAATGACAAGCAGTATTTAAAAAAAAAGCATTTATATGTTGAAGAACTTTTACAGACTTTGTCTCTATTCGCAGGATGGAATCGAGTCCAGATTGTGTCGCTGAGACGAGATTTCCTGTCGGAGTGCATCGACGACGAGCGGTAAACTCCCAAGTCACGTCTTAACCAAGTCTCATTTTAGAGGTTGTTTGTCTCGTTCTGTGAGATGTTATGCATTATTTGATGTTTAGAGTTAATTAGAATGAAGTGGTGAATGTAATGATTTTTATTTAAACAAAACGACATTAATAAAGAAGACATTTATTCAGAAATAATCATGTACTGCACATTAAAAAAAAAAAAATCTGTGAATGAGTGATTTGAACTGCCGGCCCCAAGACGCCCTGATTTAGTGTGCTTCATTGTCCCTGAGACCCTTAACCTGTGATGATTTCAAAGGTCACAGGTGAGGTCCTTGGGAACAAAGTTTCATGCTTTTACTTCAAGAAGCCAAAACATTTTTTTTAATCATTAATCCATGAAAGAGCATTTTTCAATGTTGCAGCCTCCATAGAGCACAAATGACTGCAACTGTCATTCAGAACGATTAGAAAGTGGCTTTTTTTTTTTTTTTGGTTTCAGTCAAATATCTAGCGGTAGAGAAACATTCCCACATGTGATTAAAATAAACAACAGCAGTGATGTTTTTTGGAGGGGACAGCACCTTTCGGCTGGCTTTGTGCACTTTATGCGTCACCATTTTAATAAAAAAGACAGCTGAAGGTCGTGACCCCGACGTTATGTCTCGCGTTGGATTTTTACATCAGTTCAGAAGAAAATGACGTCACTCTGGACTCTGCGGACTGGAGACGAATCGGTTGCAGAGTTTTCTCGTGTAAGAAAACTGCAACTGTGATGTGAAAATGGATTATGTTCTGAAGCTTACTCATGTTTTTAAATAAATATTTTATTAGATAAAATAAAAAATTATTAAAACAAATCACAACTTTTGGGAACTTAAAGCATGTGCCTTGTTAATCTCAGAATTAGTTGGTGAAAATAAGCCAATAAATGAATGTTTCTTTAAATATTTGTCAATAAATGCTCTGCTTTTACACAATAAAAGTCTACTTCTGTACTTGTCTTGTTGCACCTCTTCCATACACTCCATTCGTTTCAATGTAACAATTTTTTTGTGCTAACCGCCATGTAAATGTCACATGCACTTACATACGTTTGGTCTTTCTGGCGTCTTACAGGACAAACGTGCAGCGTGTTACATATTTTCCTCCTCTGCTCACCTTTGTAAGATGAGATAAGTATCTGTTGTTAAGATCAACGTGTAATATTTGGCTCGGGCAGAGAAGATAAATAAAAGTTCTCTGGTGAATTAAAGGAACATAATAAGGCTCTCTGTCGCGCTCTCGCCCTGACATTCAGCCTGTGTGGCTCAGTGTTCCCTGGCTCGCAGCCCTGCGTGTATTTGTGTGTCCCAGGACAGTTGACATTGATTGTTCAGGAGACAGACTGAGACACATTAGTACCCAGCTCGTTCCTGCTGCTGAAAAACACATTAACCGGCTGCATCGGGAGCCCTGTCTGGTAACCATGGCAAAGTCCACAGGCGGGGGAGGAGGAGGGCTGCGATGGGGCAGCGGGTTCAGCGCTCCGTCTCTCAGGGACCGTCTTTCTCAAATGCGCCTTCCCTTTCCTCCGGCCACGTCTGTCATTGTCTGTCAGCCTCTCTTTTCACTCCGTCTCTCTCCCCTTCCCTCATAAACACATTTGCATATTTCCTTTTCTTTTAGGTTCCTCTTTTTGATGCTGACCTTACCTCATTCTCGGCTTCTTATCTAAGTTCTCCGTGCAACGCAATCTGCTGCCCTCTCATTTTATTTTTTGATGCTTTTCCACCTAAATGACTTCCTTCTCAACTGGATTTCTTTTTATAGGGAAGCAGTGAAGAAAAGATGAAAAAGATGTGGGACAAAGTGACAAACTAGAAGGAAGACTCGCAATATTGATCTGGTTCTGTCATTTCATTTGTGCTGCTTTTAATTAAAATAACTATAAAATTATTTTGATGTACTTCTATATGTGTGGCACGTTTATTTTTTTCTTATTAATAAAACTAAATACAACTGCAAAAAATGACTTTAGAGCTGTACTTGGACTCAGATCATTTTATGTCATTGTGAGCATTTAAGTTTAATTTTTACTTTTAAATACATTAAATGTGACAATCAGAGGCAGTTGAAAATAATTGCACAGGTAATAGTCATGGAAATGTTGAAGATTCATAAAGTTTTATTAAAATGAGAATAAATAAAGCTTGGAGTAACGTAGAGAAATGTCTTCATGTCACTTTAAACATACAAGCAGCTCACGTTAAAGAACTAGTAGCAGTGATACAAAAATGGTATTGTGTTTCCTTGACATGAATTACTTTGCAAATCAAACTAACAAAACTTACTGTAGTGCTTTTGAATCATTGCACAGTTTAATTCATATTTAAATAAATAAATAAAGACTTCTCCCTCTTCAGAAAACTATAAATCCACCTGTTTTGCAGCGCTTGTTGACATAACTGAACAGCTGTGCACACAAATCTTTCACTTGATCAAATTCACGCATTAATTAAGTCTTATTATGAGAGCCCTGCTCTTTTACAGCTAATTAATTTTTCAGTTAGATCTGTGCACAACAAATCACATTTTGTTATCATATTTATATTCTAGCATTTGATTAATTTAAGAAGTTTCTTGTAAATTCACTTGTCAAATTCCTACCTCAACTAAAATGTTTGTCATTGGCAAACAGTCTTTGTCGAGTTGTATCTTGAAGGGTAGGAAAAAGAAAGTGGGGGTTCATTCATTTCTCAGTTTTACAACCAGATACTGAGTAAAATACAAACTCAGATGAGCGAGAATAAATTACTTTAGACTGTGTCATTATTTAAAATGACAAAGTAAAAAGCAGTGAGGAAAAGTCTTTGCCTCCATAAAAAGTGCTGCTGAATCGGCAACAATGCATCATAAACCACGAGACTACGGAAACTGTTTGACAGGTAAGACATTATTCCTGAATAGGCATTTCAGAATATCAGCAAAAGACCCGATAACTGCAGTCAAGCATGGTGGGGGAGGGATGGTGATTTGGGTCCATTTTGCAGCCACATAATGTGTGCCTTACAATCACTGAGCAGATCACAAATAGGAAAATTACCACAGAACTATATGGATGAAGCTTAGCCTCACAACACAACAATGTCAAACATGGCAAGACTTTATGACATTTTATTTTTGTGAGCTTTTGAGTTGTTTGTATTTAATGCTTGTAAGAAAAGACTTTGCTGTGTGGCCAACAGGAATCCTTAAACCAACTGAGTAAAATAATCAAGATGTTGCAATTAAAACAAAAACTTCAACTAAGCTGAAATACTGTGATGAGTTGTGCATGAACAGATCTTGCACAAACTAAAAACAGTACTGTACTGTATTTATTTGATGATTAATGTTTTCCAAGATAGTTTTATATGATTTACATCACTGCGTGTATTATCTTAATTGTTCTTTAAAAGAAAAGGTTAATGAGTTCAAAGTCGATAAAAAAAATATGAATACAATTTAATAGAAAAGAGTCAGTGCAGTAAAAACGAATGAACGCGGTGAAGGTGGACAGCGGAACCATTTTGCAACGCCGTTGTTTCCTTCACGGACAACCGGAAATCGTCGCAAATTTGAACAGCCATCACTGCAACAATAAACGCGCACTTTCACTTCACGGTAAGTGTGAAATAAGAAATACTGTAAAAAAAAAAATAAAAGTAAAAATTAACAAAAACCTTGCAGGTGATCGTTTAATGCGAAACTAGCGTCCCGTTAGTTCCGGTGTTGCGTCACCTTCCCGCCGCTGTGTTGATAAAGCAACGTGATCTAAAAATCACTAAATATTCGGGCCCTAATTCCTAAATATAAGAAATTCCGCGTTTTCAGTTCAACTTAACAATGCATTTTACAATATAAACTATACAATATTTGTTTATTAAGTACTCGCGGATCCTGAAAATCTCAGTATTCATGCAGTGACGAGGGGCGTTGCAGGACAGAAAGCCATTGTGTCAGTGTGACAGCACAAACAGGCCACCAAAACTTCCAGAGGTACTTCGTAAATACTCACGTATGTACTCTGTAAGTACCCCGTAAGCGGCCTCTATGTACCCTGGAAAGTATCCCCTTGGTACTCTAGCATTAACCCATTTATAGGTTAATACCTAGTAATGCATACTATGCCTGTAAATGCATATATGTATGCAAGTTACCAGGGTTATTCCCCGCAAGTACTCTGTAAGTACCTTATAAGTACTGTACTATGCTATTACCCTGTATGTACCCTTTCTGATTGCAAGTACATGTAAGTACCCGCCAAAGTACCCTGAAAGTACTCTTGTCATTATCCTATAAACAGCCTGCATGTATCCCCATAAATACCCTGTTGTTACCATATAAGTTGCTTGTATATACCCTGGAAAGTATTTTGTAAATACTCTGTCATTACCCTGTAAGTACCTTGTGTGCAACCCCACAAGTACCCTGTATAAACCTCCCGAGTACTTTATATTTACCATGTAAGAACCTTTTAATTACCATTTTTTTAATTACCATTTTATTTTCACTTGTTAAAAAAAAGAATGAATTTGTATGCATCCTTTATGATTGTCTATTGTCGTTGTCTACTGTTGTCACCACTCTGTTAAAATTCATGTTTCTCTTGTAAATGAGTCTCCGAGGCTCAATGGAATTAACCTGTATAAATAAAGGTTGAATTAATTTAAGAACCTTGTATGTGCCCCCCAAATATTGTAAGTACTCTTGTCATTACCTCTTGAGTACCCCAGTACTGTGAGCCAAAAACCTTCAAACACAAATGGATGCCCTGTTATTACTGGTGCGCTTCAGATTTATACTGGGGCTCATGCCCCCAGTAAAATGGCTCTATGTGTAATAATAATTATAATTAATGTAATTACGCAGTTATAGAAGTGTCCGAATTTGTTTTGGGGGCAGCATAAACCTCACACTTTGGAAAACAAAGTACTGATAAGTAATTAATAAAAGTTCAGACTGTAAAAATGTCAATTTATGACATCAAAATTGTGTTGGTAAAGTGGAAACTGCAACAATACAGACACCGTGTGCTACATAAAGAAACTGATTTATAATCGTTATCAGAAGAAACGACAATTTAGACAACATTATGAACACTGATTGACACTTAAGCCATATTTTTTTAGTACAGTAAATATTTTCAATAAAAATGTCCATCATCAACGCTGTCAGGTGCATTTAACCACATAATTAAAAATAAAATAAAAGTTTCACTTAAATTATGGATTAACTTGAAAATGACTAAACATCGCCCTCTACAGGCCAGATCCACTTAAACTAAACGAATTAGGACTGTACATAAACAATTTTTACATGTACATGAATAATAAATAAATGTCAAATTTATTATTTGGGTGTGACAAAACATTTAAAATTGCTCACATGTATACACTAAATATTTGATACAAGCAAGCAGCACTTGGTTACAAAATAAATATTGGTTTGAAAACATGTAAATACTTGGATTTATCATGTCATAATGAATAAACAATAATCAAACTATTTTGTTTAGTCCCCAGATAACGGAGGCGTCCAAGCTGAAAGCGGCAGAATGTCGGAGAACCAAATACCGTTGGTTGAGCCAAAACAAGAAGCTGATGTGAGCAACAACGAGGGAACGAGTGTCGACCTGTCCAAAACCACTCCGGTTAAAAGGAAACGAGGAAGGCCAAAAAGCTCTAAGAATTCCAATGTTTGTGTTACAGACGTTCACCCGGCTGCGCTGGTTTCGGCGAAGTCCAACGGCGAGCCTACGCCGTCGCTCAGAGGAAGAGGACGTCCAAGACTCTCTGAAACCAAACGAACAGAGCAGCAAGAAGGAGGGAGACAAAAAGCGTCTGCTCCGGTTCAGAAGGCTGCCGCCAAAAACTTACTGAACGGCAGCTCAGTCAAACGCAAGAGAGGACGGCCGAAAGGAACGATAAAGTGCAAGTCGGAAAGTTTCAAGAGTGGACCGGAAGAAGAAGGCAGCTCTGTAACGCCTCGGAAAAGAGGCCGACCCAAAAAGTCCCTCAATAATGATCCAAAGGTGGAACAAGCTGTGAACAGCAAGAGGGATGGAAGGCTCGATGAAAGCCGAAATTTAGTGAAAAGAGAAAGAGGACGTCCAAGGAAGGTGCAGGTGAAACATGCACAGGAGGCGTCGAGTGACATTTCCGTAGGACGGCCTCAAAAAGAACCCGATGTCCCTGTAACAGGGAAGCAGCGTGGTCGACCACGACTGCAACCATCCAAAAGGGGAAGACCAAGGAAATACCCTCTGCCATCACCCGAGGAGCTAAAGAAGCCAAAAGTGTGGAAGCCGCTGGGAAGGCCGAGGAAATATCCTCGTGTTGAAACTCCGGAGAAAGCAGCGCCGGCCCCTCGAAGAAGCCGCGGTCGGCCCTGCAAGTCCGAGTCAAAGAAAGGCGCTCACTTGCGCAGAAAGGCCCCGTCTACTTTATCCACGCCACGCACCGGTCCACCTCAGAGGAAAAGGGGCCGTCCCGCGGCGGCAACTGCGAAGCGTGAAGGCGACGTCCCGCGGAAGAGGGGCCGCCCCAAAGGCTCGCTCAACAAAAACAAAGCAAGAAGTGAAACGCTTCTTAACAGCGTACGCCCAAATCACTCAAAAGCAGCGAGCGAGTCGCCTGCTGCCGAGGCGGCAAAGGAAGCCGAGGCGCAGCTTGATGCGGAGATGAGTCCCGTCTGACCTGGAAGACGTGAAGCCAGTGAGCAGGCTTGATGATCCAGTGTGACCAAAACACAGTTAATGAAGTTTATATCTGTTGAAGCATAGCATACATAATGTCATCAATGAAACAACAGGTTTTTATCATTTTATTAGTTTGCTAAACTATGTAGCATATCTTGTTTTTTTTTTTCTTCTTCTGACTAACCTGCTCAGTTTGTTTTTATCATGAACGTTTTAACCCTGACCCTCTCACCAGATCTTACTAGATCTGAGGCGGTATTCCATAAAGAAGGTCTAACAAACAAAAAGTTTATTCTTTAACTCTGAGTTAACTTTCCCTGATAGGAGAAACTGAATGTTTCAGTTCTAGAAAGACTGGTTACGTTGAGATTAAATAACTGCGAGCAGCTTGACCTTGAAGTACCAGTAATGGAGCTTGTTCTGACTCAGTTTATTCTAGGGATGCACGATATTGGATTTTTGGCCGATATGCCGATACCAATACTGTACTGATTCCCCCCCCACAGATCTACTTACAGAAACTACAAGGCTTTCTCTGCTGTGGAATTAAAATACTACATTATTCTGCATGGCCTTTGTCGATTCGGCCTCCTACCAAATTAAGATGCCAAAAAGGGGACTGGAAATGATGGATTATGTTGAATGTCAAATTCATTCATGACGTTTACTCTTGACACAGTGACAACACTTGAACAATCATACAAAAACAGTGACTTTATATATATATATATATATATATATATATATATACACATACAGGTAGTCCTCGACTTACGAATGAGTTCCGTACCTACAAACCGTTCGTAACTTGATTTTAACGTAAGTTGGAGCTCATCCCACGTGGCGGCCGTAAATCCGGATTTTTGCCGTTAGTCGGAAAATGCACGGTAAACTGCATTTTAAACACATTTTTTTCAACGTAACACAACACCAGCTTACATCCTGTACCTTAAACATGTAAAGTACTGTATTTCCAAGCAGTTAGCTAACACAGTACCCTCAAAAAACACATAGAATAGGCACTGTGCAGCTATTGAA
>JARVLU010000583.1:19544699-19554782 GCA_031762415.1 Simpsonichthys santanae | reverse complement strand
GGTTTAAGGCTGAATCGGTTTAAGGCTGAGCCGTTAGAACGGATCTCGGCCGTAAACCGAGGACTACCTGTATATATGTACAGTATATGTATATAAAAACAGCGTCTTTTATATTTTTGATGGATGTCCAATATTTAACTTTATCACTAATATCGTCCAATACCATGCTGATAATATCGTGCATCCCAAGTTTATGCTTTAAATAATACAATATTTTACGAGATTAGGTGCTACATTTTACTTCCCTGCCTGCCTCTGGACAGATATTTTATATCTATGATTTAAAAAAAAAAAAAATAACCACTAATGAACAGAAATTAAATCTCCTGGGATTATTCGGTTATCGCTGTCCGAGTTAGGACTATTAAAACCAGAAAGAAATGTCCATCACTTCTGTTTGTGAAACAGAAAAACTCAAGAGTTTCATTCAATTCTGGTTCAAGTCGCTCACGTTTTCACTAACCCTGCTTTCTGGAGTAACACTCCAGCACGTGGAAGCAGTGCCTGATTGTTTTCAGATTTCTGATGCAACCTTTCGCACTCAGTGGGTACGATATAATTATTGTCCCATAAGAGGGATGGGTCTTTAATGACGCTTCACTTTTTATTTTCTATCCGGATTATCTTTAAAGGTCAGTGTTCCCATCACCATTTAATGATTTTATACAAGTTTTTTTTTTTTTTTCATCCCAAGCTCCCTTCAAGTGAATTTATTTCCATTTTTTTAATGCTCTTTCTTCAGATTGTGCCAAATTTGCACTAGCGTGCGCTGAATGTTTTTGTTTTGCTGTAAAGTGCTCAAAGGTTTAAGACACGATCATTCAGATTTGAGAAATTAGACTCGGTTATAATCGACCAAAAGTTTATGGTTTTTATGTCAATTCAAACGTGAACATTTTAGAGGATACGTACTGTAAATGGTGCCCGAGCCTTTCTTTCTGGATCAAACATTTGCCTTTTATTGAATTATATGTGTACAGTAGTTTAAAAATCCCGTCTAAACATAATTTTCACTTGTTTGCCCGACTGCCAAAGCTTTGAATGTGTTAGTGATTATTTGGACTGTTCATTAAACACATTCCTGAACGGGACTCAACGTTCCAAATCAATTTCCCTGTACTGTAGTTTCCTCCACTGTGCGCTCGTTCACACGTTGTAATTTCAAGAATTATTTTAGTGCAGCTGTAATGTTTTGTCATTTAAGTGGACTCATTTCTTTCAAGCACCGTGTACAGTGTGACTTGCATACCATTATCGTACTAACAATTTTTGTAATTACAAGCAAGGATTAAAGTTTCCAAATTAATGTAATTTGACCTGGCTTTGTGAAGTCAAATCATATTAAATAGGCATCAGTGTTTTGTGTGTTTTCAACAAGAGGACAGAAGTTGGTGAGTGCAGCTGAAATGAAATAAAGTGTTGTCATTTTAATAACTTTTTTCCTGTGTCAAGTTTTGTTTACTGCTCATGTTTTTTTATTTTTTTTATTCTAATAGTCATCCCTGATAAGTTTTGACAGCGCATGCGAGCTGATACACCAGCAGTAATGTCATTGTTTACTTTGTCGTCAGCCTCACCCTCACCTGTCCTGTTTGTGACGTCATTGATGCGCCTGACTCAGTCTCAGACCTGGATTTTTTACAGATGGCTCACTCCAACCACTTTTACTGAAACGAGTTCTGAGCTACAGTTTGAGTACATTTGGATTTTGTTGACAAAAGTAAGTATTTTAAAGGTTTGGGTAAATTTTAAAGCTAAACATGCTGACATTTTAGACATAAAATATCAATAGCCTATAGTAAACATGAGCCAATGAGTTTTATTTCTTTGATGAATCAAGATAACGTTTCTATTAGTAATGTATTACACTCCAAAACACACGAGGAAGCGATTAAATGCACATTATGCCCTCTGAAACGTTAAACACGCCGTTCTGCTGCGTGTATTTTTAATTTCATAACGTTTAAAAGGGAGTCGTTTTTGTGGCAATATGGCGGCGGAGGACGGTTGACAGTGGACTACAAAGACGTCATCACGTGTTTTGACGT
The DNA here is from genome assembly GCA_031762415.1 of Simpsonichthys santanae. NCBI lineage: Eukaryota > Metazoa > Chordata > Actinopteri > Cyprinodontiformes > Rivulidae > Simpsonichthys > Simpsonichthys santanae. The sequence continues at coordinate 19,552,734 of JARVLU010000583.1, read as the reverse complement.
CGGGACGTAAAGCGGAGTGAGACCTCTTCGCTGTTCGCATGTCAAAGAGTGGTTCATGGGAACTTTCACCTGACAGGTAGCTGAAAGCGTCGCTTCGGAGGAAAACGACTAAACTAGCTCCACAAACACATAATTCTACGATGTTTCCGGCGATGTGGCTCAAGTTAAACCTGGTATGTTAATCGTTTTAGGCTCAAAGCTCTTTTTTCACCCCAGTGTTAGTTTTAATTTGGAAGTCGGAGTTGTTGAACAAGTTTAGCTTCGCGACCCAAACCAGTGGTTACATTCCGCCTGAGAAAGGCCTCAGCAATTCCTCTTGAAACAGTAAACAAAAGAAAGAAATAAACCTTTTAAACCGAGTTTCTCACAACAAATTTGTCATATAAAGAGATTAAATATAAAAAAGTTTACATTTTGAACTCTGCATGGCTCAGCAAAAAGTGTAAAAGAGAAATTAAAAATAGTTTTTATTCAGGACCTTTTATGAATAATGTATAGTAAATGTCATTTTGAACCGCTTTTGTACTAAATCAGTCTTTTTTTTTTTTTTTACTAGAGCTTGTAATGAACTTTTAATTTGTAGTTTGACAACACTTGAGTGTTATCTCATTGATATTGAAGTTAATCATTAATTTTTACTGTACAATAAAGGTTTTTCATTTGAGTACTGTATATGATTTTAAAGTTCTTTAAAGTACTATACTGAAATAAGCACATTGTTATTGATTCCTCATGAATAATAATTTCAGTATGTTCACAAAGTTCATTATTCTATCCCTGTATTTTATCATCTTTAAAGACTTACTTGTTATTAGAATAACATTTCCCTGTTGCTCAAATTAAAATTTCAGAAAATCAAATATATATAAACTGTGAGGGACAGGACAAACACACCCATGGTAAACAGTGAACTTTGATGTGTGTGTTGTTTTTTTGTTTTTGTTTTGTTTTTATGTGAACCAGCCTGACAGATATGTTTCTCCTCTTTACAGGAAGATTAAATTTTGTATCCAAACATGGTTTTGGACAGCAAGTTTCTCACAGTGAAGTTCTGAGTGCAGGTTTTGACTGAAAATAAAAGACCTTCAAGTATGTCTCACCAAGGTGCTGTAGTCTTGGCTTTAAAGGAGGAGGTGTCGCTTTTACCTGCCGGTAAAACTGCACAGCTACAAACAGTAGAAACTAAGAAGCCACAGGACAGCAGCAGTGAAGAGGAGGGAAGGGAGAGTGCAGATGAGGAGGAGGAAGAGGAGGAAGTGAGAACCTCCGCTCACCTGGAGCCATGCACGTTACCGTGGCCGGGAGACAAAGACAAGAAGCTCCTGTTGGAGGACAAGGATGCTTCGGGGTCCGAGGAGAGGGACACGGGGATCAGCAGGGGGAGCCAGGACCTGTCGGAGGAGCGGAGTCAGGCGGAGGGAGACGCGAGAAGCAAATCCAAATGGAGGGAGAGCATGCCTGAAGTTGAGCGGTGGAGAGACGACATCCAGGTGGAGAGGAAGGATAAAGGAGATGGCTCACTTGCAGACGACGAGGATAAGGAGTGGATCTCGGAGAAACATTCTCTGGGTTTCACTCCACACGTGGAGATTTTGTGTCCGTCTAGCAAGGAGCCTGTTGAGGGGAGCCGGTACTTGAGGGAGGAGATGCAGCAGGAGGTGCCGATGGAGCACAACTCTGCACAGTTTTACTCCGAGTGGGACGAAGAGGACGACAAGTACTGTGAGTTTCCACCACAAAGTGGACCCGTGTTTATGAAGATTAGGAAGAGATTGTCAAATTCATTCTAGCAGAGAGCTGCTTTAGAAATTATTTTTTAAAGAAATGTATTTTTACACAGTTTGCAAACACATCATTTTGATTTTTATCGTTACGAATGGTAAATATTGTCATGAAATCAACTATAATAAAATATTAAATAGAAATATACTTTGTATACCATACCAGCTTTATTTATAGAGCACTTTAAACACCCACAGGACCAAAGCGCTGTGCACACAACAAAACATTCATAACAGTCAGATCATTAAAAAGATTCAAAGTCACATCATAAAAGTTGAACAATCAGATAATACAAGCGATTAAAATGATCAAAAGTCAACATCTCAGATGGTGTCAAAGGCCACAGAGAAGAGATGGGTTTTAAGAAGGGATTTAAAAACAAACAGGGATGAGGAATAAAATGTATTTAAAGAAATATATTTAGGCAAAAGTTGATTCTACAAATAATTTTTTATTAATATTTACATTTTTAGACATTAACAGCCAAAAAATATCAGTCAAATGTGTTTGAAGCTCACAGACAACCAACTAAATAAAATTCTTGATCAAGCGTTTTATTTAGTTGGTTGCAATGAGCTATTTTAAAGAGAAAGTGCATCATTTGAACAGCAAACCTTTTCGACCGTGTTCACAAGTGGCTTTAAATTAGTGGAATAATGACTCGTTTTAAAATCAAAACCGCTCTTTTGGTTGCATTTTCCCAACCATTCAAAAGTGCTTGAATTATTTAACACCAGGAGATCTCCATAAATATTTTATAATTGGGTAATTGTTGCCAATCAGTCAGATTGCTGTAATTTTATATAACTAACAGCTTTTCTGTTGAGTAATTTGGATCATAAATGTTTCTTTATTTACATAATTTTCCTCTTTGCTTTGCTTTAAATTAGAGGCACCAACTGTTTATTTTGAGGCGCTCAGATACTGGATCATCTCCAGGGTAATAAATATCTTTTCTACAAGCACAGCAGAGACTTGGACACATTTTGATTATAAAATTCAGCAACTTACAAAAAAAAAAAAAAATCTAAATCCCGTAGTTGATTTTTTTAAAAATGCAAGCAGCCCAAGTCTAAAATGTTAAGATCAGTACCAAATATCATGTCCACCTCGGTGTGCTGCAGATTTCTTAGTCTCGATTTGACTCCAGGTTCGTCGTCGTCCTCTTTCCTTTCCTTTTTTAATAAAACATGTTCTGAAAGTTACATTTCTTCACTTTCCTGAAGCTCAGAGGATGTTTGCTCTTCCTCAGACCTGTGTGGTGACAAGCACTTTTGCTGTGAGAAGTTGAGGCTGTTTTTATCGACCTTGGCTGCAGGGCTCCTCTTCCCTCTCCTGGTGTGGGGGGGATATGCCCTGCTTCCGTTTGAGGCGCCGCAGCTGGGGAACCCCTCCCTCAGGGTGCTGTACACGCTGCGCTGCGCCTTCTTCGCCACCGTCCCCATCGTGCTCGGTAAGGCCTCGGCGTTCCTCGCGCGTTTTGTTTTCCTCCCGCTGAAGGAGCTGTGCGATGAAGATGCTCTCTCCGTCCTCAGGTGTGCTGGTGCAGGGCGTGGCCCGGCTGCGCTTCAGCGCCCTGAAGCCCCTCTATCAGGGGAGGCTGGTGGACAAGGAAGTGATGGTTCACTGGCACTACGTCAACGAATCGATGCCGCTCTTTCTCTTCTACTTCCTGCAGCTTGCCGTCATGGCAACCTACATCAGCCAGGAACTGGTTAAACTGGTGCCACTGCTCACCATCATATTTGTTTTTGGCAGGTATGTGATGACTAATTAGATATTTTTAAGGTTTACAGTTGCAGCGGCAAACTATATCTTAGAAGAAATTGATGCTTAAATGCTATGTTTGTATAACATTTAGAAAGGAGTCAGGGCAAACCATAACATTACTGGTATGTTCTGCATAAATGTTATGAACAATACACGTCTTACCTGTTAATTCCCCTTAAAAGAGGAAGAAAAAAAAAACTACAGGACTTCTGTAATTTTGGACTTTCCGTTTCCTGTCTGGGGAGCTTTCTTATTTCAGAACTGGAAGGTGTTGAGTACCAAGCCTTTAAATTAAATGAGAAGCTCTGATGTAACCTGAATCAAAATGCTGGAGGATCTGATGGCCTCCAAACACAGCACCCTGGTGCATTTCAAACCTAACAGGACTCCCAGACAGAGAAGACACTCTGCTGAGAACCAAGATGTTTATATTTTAGACAGAGGAGACAAATGGTAAAGAAAACCATTTCTGTCAAACAAGAAAAACCAGCTTTAAACAGCAGAGGTACTTCAACTTTTAAAAACCTACAGTGCTGCTGATTTCCAGTCAGACAACTCTTTTCATTGTGAGAGACATATTGCGCAGGGGTTCCCAACCCTGGTCCTTGAGGAACGCCATCCTGCACATTTTAGTTTCTCTACTCTGACTCATCTGATTTTAATTAATGGGTAATTAACAGGCTTCTGCAGAACTTGTGGAAGTAATTAAATTACTGAATCAGCTGTGTTGGAGCAGGGAAACAAAACATGCAGGATGGTGTTCCTCAAGGACCAGGGTTGGGAACCCCTGAATTGTAATCTGATCTGCAGTGAATCTAGGTTACATGACTTGAGTTTTGCAAACTGTTTAAAAGCTTTGAGGTCCTCACTTTCCAGTTTTGAACAGAGAAAGCTTCTCAGCTGGGAGGTAAAACATCTTCAACAACAGCACAGATATCCAGTACCGTATTTTTCGGACTATAAGGCGCACTTAAAATCCTTAAATTTTCTCAAAAATCAACAGTGTGCCTTATAATCAAGTGCACCTCATGTATTAATTCTGCTTGTGTTTTACTGACCTCAAACTGATTTTATGTGGTTATTGTAAATGAGCTGAATAAAGTTAGACTTATCTGTTTTGTTTCACTTAATGCTCCTTATAGTCTGAAAAATACGGTAGTGTTTTTTTCCCCCTTTGGTTGGGGGGGGGGGGGGGGAAGGGGTGTAACCATGTCTGGATGACTGAGCATCTTACCTGTTGTAGATAACTTGTTGTAGAACTTCCGTTTGGAGAAACATTGGACTTCTGGTTGGACAGACGAGCTAACAGCTAGTTGTAGCGCGGCAGAGATCTCTGAATTATTGCCGTCTTAAAACAGCTTTAGTCTCTAAAGAGTCCGGTGGTTCACTTGAATGTTTATTATTAACTAAAGGACTAACATTCCTTCTCAAAATGCATATTACCCGTTCATGGAAGAGTTTTGAACAGAGACCATTTTATGTTTTCATGACTAACGTGATTATTTGGTTGTTGAAAGTTCACAATGATGACAGTAGGGTCACAACCTTCAGATTAAAAAAAAACATAGAAAACCAAATGTTTAAAATATCTATTCACTTAAAAGTTGAAAAAATTGCAAGTGTATTTATATGATGAAATAATCACTGCTCAAAAAAATAAAAGCTTGACCTTTGGGCCGCTCTTTGACTCTCCAGTAAATAAAAATGAACAGAACTTCCTTATTAGACCAACAAATCAATCTGCTTCTCATGCAGCTTTGTTTTTTCCAGGGAGTTCGTGTGGCGTTTACTTGCCCTCAGAAAAATTAGTCAACACTTTAAAATGTCAGCCCACACATTTCCAGTGAATAAAACTTCTCTCTAAAGTCTCAACTCTGTGATTTTAGTTGCCAGGGAAAGTTTTTGGTCTTTCACAGACAAACCTGCAAACATGACTCGGCACGACGAGAACAGTCGAACCACAAGTGATCCAAACAAGTCTGCATTCAAACCATATGACCCGGACCTCTTCAGTAAAGGTTTAACCCTCTATTTGATGTACCGGTTGTGATCTGTAGTCTTTTAACACTGACTTAGAGATCATTCGGGCATAAAAATGCTCCCAAAACAAACATTTAAATTAGGTCTATAGGCTTTTTTTGTTGTGCAATCTATGAAAAATGCCTAAAGTAACACATTTTGACAAATAAAACTAGTTTAGCACCAATCTAGTGATTCCAAAAGTGCTGTCAGCTGGAAACTTGATATACAGTAGATGAACGAATTGTTCTGATTCTTAACTTTCAGATTGTGTTTTTCTGCTGTGCATCGTTTGTACCGGTCCACTTTTCTTTTACAGTTCAGTGAAACCAGGTCACCTGAAGATATCCTGGGTTTGTTTAACCTCCTGCATCAGGAGTTCTGGTCATATCCTAATCCATCAGATTAAGTGGAGTCTCCTCAGATCCTCGTTGATCTTTAACGTGTCGTTTCCTTCTCTGCAGGCTCATCTACTGGCTCTGCCTCACTCTGGACAGCGCCGTCAGAGGCTTCGGCTTCGGCCTCTCCTTCTTCCCCATACTCGTCATGCTGGGCGTCAACTTCTACTACGTGTGCTCCTCGGTCGGACAGGGCTCCATTTTCGACGCGGGCCCTCCCGCGACGGACCCTCCTCCCCAGCTGCGCTGGTGGTTTTAAAAAGGAAAAAGGAGGCGCAACATGGCGGAGATGGTGAGGAGCTGCCAGACAGCACAACACACTCAGGCATTGTTTGTTCATTTTGGTAGCTTTTTAAATAACGTAATCCTGAAGGATTCTGGCCTAATTAAAGATGGTTGCTGCGGTAACGGCTTGCACAGTTCAGCTGCTGGTTTAAAATGTTTATTTGTTTACATCGCTGCAAAACAAACTCAAGTTTTCCATCTAAACTGTAACAAACGATGTAGATTATTACAAACACTAGGATTATTTGGTGTGGATTATTATTTTTTTATTGTTTTTTTTTTTTTTTAAATATAATCCATCACTTCCTTACTGTCTTATTTCATCAAAATCTTAAGGATCTAATATTAATTCCTATATTGATCCTTGTTTACTAAGAAAATGTTGATGTTTTCACATTTTATAGTTTAAGTTTACAGTGAAATAGCTCGTGTACACGTGGATCTTAAACTGCAGAAATCTGCTTTAAAGAGTTTTGGTCCCACAAAGTATTGTTTTCATATTTTGCCAATAAACACATAAAAGCGAACAAATACATTTTGTTTTGATTTGTTTTCGTTTGGCGCTGTGTGAAAATGACGCCAGGAAATCTGGTTTAAAAGAAAAATTTCAAATAAAATAAAAATTCAGTCAAACCGCTAATATTGATTTGTGTTTGTTTTTTATTTGTGTTCATTTGGGAAAGCTGAAATTTGAAAAATGCCAACAAATATCTTTCTACCTAAATTTACTTTCTCATTCAACATTACACCTTAAAGACATTTTTAAACTATTTATCAATCTGAAAAAATTGACAGATTAAATATAAAAATTGGACTGTTCCTACATTTATTAATACATTTCTTTGTGTTATTGATGGAGAATCCCTTTTCTGTCGAGATAAAGCACGAGTGATCAATATTTATGATCCAGGCGGTGGGGGTTCTTACAGATTTTCTGTCCTGTTCAGATGGATTAGATGTAAAAAGTTAAACAGATTTGAACATGAGGCAAGTTTCAAATCTGAAGAACGCTGTCAGGCGTGTTGAACGACTCGAGTAAAGAGGAAACACCTGAAGGGGTTTAACAAACAAATGTTGCTTCACAAAGATTTATACAAAACTTATTTAACTTTTTCAGTCCTCTTGACTCATTTGTTTCTGCCAGTAACTAAAAAGAGGACAACGTGAAATAATCATTCTGTCATAAATTGTTCCTACATTAATTGTATTAAATTAAACCAGTTTTAAATTCAGTATTTTATTGTTTCTTTATACCAGGACTGTTCACCTTTTAACCACTCACCACCTTTAAAAAGCCTTATCGTAGTTTTCAGACTATAAGGAGCACGTAAAATCCTTGAATTTTCTCAAAAATCGACAGTGAGCCTTATGCATTAATTCTGGTTGTGCTTACAGACCTCAAACCGATTTTATGCAAGTAGGTATCTCTGCAGACACATTTGAAAGGTGTATCTGAAGGGCCACATCTGATTTGACAATAAGAAAGAGGGCGTATCTAGTGGTCCACATTTGATTGGACGATAAGAAAAAAGGTGTATCTAGGTCCACATCTGATTGGATGATAAGAAAAAAGGCGTATCTAGAGGTCCACATCTGATTGGATGATAAGAAAAAAGGTGTATCTAGAGGTCCACATCTGATTGAATGATAAGAAAAAAGGTGTATCTAGAGGTCCACATCTGATTGGACGATAAGAAAAAAGGTGTATCTAGAGGTCCACATCTGATTGGATGATAAGAAAAAAGGTGTATCTAGAGGTCCACATCTGATTGAATGATAAG
>JARVLU010000583.1:19534375-19544599 GCA_031762415.1 Simpsonichthys santanae | reverse complement strand
AGACGTACCTAGAGGTCCACATCTGATTGGACGATAAGAAGAAAGACGTTCCTAGAGGTCCACATCTGATTGGACAATAAGAAAAAAGGCGTATCTAGTGGGCCACATCTGATTGGACGATAAGAAGAAAGACGTACCTAGAGGTCCACATCTGATTGGACGATAAGAAGAAAGACGTACCTAGAGGTCCACATCTGATTGGACGATAAGAAGAAAGACGTTCCTAGAGGTCCACATCTGATTGGACAACAAGAAAAAAGGCGTACCTAGAGGTCCACATCTGATTGGACGATAAGAAGAAAGACGTTCCTAGAGGTCCACATCTGATTGGACGATAAGAAAAAAGGCGTATCTAGAGGTCCACATCTGATTGGATGAAAAATAACAAGGCATTATTGGCAGATTGAGTTAACCACAGACATTATATGTATGGTATTAACCGGTTCAACATTAGCGACGTCTCCTGTTCGACATTGGCGGCATCTCCATAACTTCTCATTCTGCCTCTCTTAACACAGAACTTTTGGTAACGCTGTTTCTTAAGAAACCTTCAGTTTTAAAAAAGAGCTGACGTAACTTACCTAAAGAGCTGGCAAATATAGTTAGCCAATCAGTGTTTGCCCTCTAGGAACGCCTTGAATCTTTTATGAGTTTATGCTAAGTAGCTGATAGTTCAGAGTCAGGATATTGGTTAAAATTTCTGTAAATCAATGTACCCCTCAAATTATTTACAAACCATTTTAATGTAGACTTTAAATGCTGCTAAAGTAACTTTTACTGAGAGTTCACACTAATTTAGCATAAAAAGAATAGAAGCAGCAGGAAAGGAGAGCAATAATAAAAACATGGCTTCAATTATATTTTATTATTTATATGGTATTCTATGAGTCTGTTGGTTTTTGTTTTCATTGAGTGTGCGTCCACGCCTTTCAAGACTTGCCTTGACCTGAAAAGGAATTCCTTTAAACTTTACTAAAAGAAATATATAATAATAAGAAAACGAGTCGACCTAAACTCTTCTGTATCTGCAGGTTTCCCTCTAATCTCACCGTCAACATTCTTAATTAGTGCACGAATTATCCAGAAAACAGGTTTGAATAAACATTGATTTCAGTTAGCTCTGATTGGGAACAGATACTTCATAAACCAGTTTGTAGACTGGTTGAGTTTTAGACTACAGCAACTAGAAAAACAAAACACATTTTGATGGATTCTGGTACTTAAATGTAATTTTTATATGTCCATCAATTTCTTGTCTGAGCTTTAAATTGATTGCCACTTGTATAGAAAACCCAAACTGCACATCTGGACCCCTCATGGGTCAAGGATGATCCCTAATGATGTCAAGGTCAAGGTCATATATGACCCCCTCCCTCCTATTGAAACTTTATATATGCTTCTGTTTGACATCCATGTAACAGAAACAAACCATTCGTGCACCCAGAAGATATTTATTCCACCAAACACGTGGAGTCTACTCTGATCATGAAGAGGTTTGGAAGTTCTTCAGATTTCATGTTCCTACGAGTTCTTTAACGGAACCGTTAGCTGATTTACACCACGGACAAGGCCATTCATTATCAGTGAAACTGACCTTTCACCCCAACACAGTCATGTATTTACTTAACAGACGTGTGTTCAGGATTGGTGTGTGAGGGAATTCAGGATCAACTGTTTCCAGACAGGTGTAACATTTGTAACTTCAACAGTACTCATTACTTTTCAACCAAAGTACCAGTAGTAATCTGAAACTCGAAGTAATTTGAATATTTCTACTCAAACCTGACTCCTGCCTGGCACAGGTCAGATTACTTGTAATTATTTAGTAAATAGAAAAATCCTTGTTTCTATGCTCGATGGAAAACGGTTTATTTGGGTGTTTGAAGTCAAATTTAACCCTAACATCATTTTTAAGTTAATTTTTTCAATCTTTAAATGTTCTCCAACTCTTTGTCAGTGAAATTATTTAACTGCAATCTAAATGAACAAAAAGAAGAAAAAACAACTTTTTAAGGACCATGTATTAAGATTAGCAAAAATATCTATCCCATGAAAAATGGACTGCATAAGAAGCAGAACTCTATATTTTTTATATCCCTGGTAAAGTTTAAATAAATATTTAATAGTTAAGACCAAACAATCAGGGTCTTGTGTATTAGGAGCTCATGGACTTTTCCACATTTTGTCATGTTACGGCCACAAATTAAAGCGTTTTTACAGGAATTTTATGTGACGGACCGACATGAAGAAAAGAATAATTATGAGGTGGAAAGAAAATTATGTGGTTTTCAAACATTTTTACAAATTAAAACCAAAAAGTGAGGTGTGTGTGTTGGTTTTCAGCTCAAACACTTCCACCTAAAACAACCAGCTGTCAACGCCTCAAAGGTTTGTTAAGCACGTCTCGTGGAGCTCCGTTCAATCAATCATGTGAAAATAGAAAGCATCTGGAACAACTTCAAACTTACCAAGACATGACCGTGCACATAAACTGACAGGAGAACGTTAATCGGAGAGGCAGCCAAGAAGCCCAGGATAGCTCTGGAGGAGCTGCTGGGATCCACAGGACAGGTGGGACAACCTGTCCACAGAACAACTATTAGTCCACAGATCTGGACTTTATGGATGAGCAGCAGGACGAAAGTCTCTGTTGAAAGAAAGCCATAAAATGATTACCGTATTTTTATTTTATTTTTGCTGTATAAGTCACTTTTTTTTGTGTGCATAAATTAGCATGCCTGCGACTTATACAGCAAAGCGGTGTAGTTGTTTTTTCCCCATACTGTATTTATAAACCCAATTTCTGACGATTTCATTCATTCTGACATGAAAAATATTGAACTTTACCATTTTCAGCCACTAGAGGGCGATCAACTAATATGGCAAGCCAAGTGTCCCATTAAAAGGTAAACGTGGCTATTAATGAGTGGCTTGCCACAGTCAGCCACCTTCGTCTCGCTCCAGAACTCCTGCAGCAAATGTCAAATCAGCTGCATTTTGCTGTGCCGTCCAGGAGAAATGCAGCTGATTTGACTGTTAAAGTACATTTATTGAAGAAAAGTTCAACTGAAACACACATTTACTATAATTTCAAGCAAACAAATAATTGTTTTTAAGTGTTAGTCTTAAATTCTTGTTGGGGTCCTTCCATGAATGCTCCTGCAGCCGGAATTTGGCAGCCAATCGATTTTTGGCACATCGGCCCACATTTCCGGGTTGTCAGGGCCGACGCGTCAGCAGTGAAATAGATGCGACTTCTACAGCAAAGCAACACACTTGTTTTTTTTTTTTTTTTTACACTTTATTAGACATATTTGGACAACTTTTATTTAAACAGATAAGTTATGGTACTGCACATCACCCTGAACGCATCACTGCAACACAGAGGTGGCAGCATCATGTTGAGGGGATGCTTTTCTTCTGCAGGGACAGGTCAGAGTTGAGATGAAAGCTAAAAAAAAGAGAATAATCCTGGACAAATAAAAACCTCTTGATGCTGCAAAAGGCAGAGGTTCAGCTTCCAGCAGGACGACCCGAAACATCCAGCCAGAGCTACAATCCAACGGTTTACATCGAAGCAGGTTCATGTTAGAATGGCCCAAAGTACAGACATTGAGCCAACTGAGAATCAGTGACGACATGAAAGTACCTGATCAGACCCTCTCCGTCCAATATGAGAGATGGAGCTTCTTTGCAAAGAAAAGTGAGCATAACTTTTAGTTTCTGGATGCGCGGCACGGTGTCTTAGTGGTTAGCACTGTTGCCCCACAGCAAGAAGGTCCTGGGTTCAATCCTCGGTTTGAACCCGGGGTCTTTCTGTGTGGAGTTTGTATGTTGTCATGTTTGCGTGAGTTTCCTCCCACAGTCCAAAACATGCATGTTTGCAAAAAGAATAGAAGTCTGTGATCAAAATGGGCTTTGCCTCGTTAAATAAAGGTAAATAATAAAAGCTTAAAGACTTGAGGCTGATTATTACAAATTAACTGCACACCTTTAAAAAAAAAAAAACATTTAAAACCACATTATCCTTCTACTTCACAATTATGTGCTTCTTTGGTAAAATCCCAGTAAACTACTTTGAGGTTGCACAATATCTATTTATGGCAACTAGATATTCTTTTTTTTTTTTCTTCCAGAGACAAAAAGGGGTCGTCACGAGTGATCAGCTAAATTTAGCAGTCTAGTTATCGCCAAAGCCGCGAAACGAAGCGTCATCGCACGTCGTCGCCGTGACGACGAGCCAGCAGCCGCCGTTTTCAGCGACTGTTACCGCGAGCAGACAACAAACCACAAAGCCGCCTCAGGTTCACTCAGTTTGTCTATTTAATATATAAAATACGGTAAAACATACGCAAAAAGGATAAGGTTTCAAGGGACTTGGATACTTTGGTACAACAAACACTTTGTTTTGTAAAAGCGGTATAGAATTTTAATAACATATCAGTGCATACTTTGTATATGAAAATATACACAAATTGTATATCATTCTCAAAACAAACAAAAGAAAAAACAACAAAAAGAAATATTTCTTTACAATAAAACCCAAAGCAGACCAGCTCGACACAATATATTAGCTATAAATTTCATCTTTAGTATTTCATATGCTACATTATTCTGAGCTGTTTCACTCATTGTGATGCATGTCCTTACCATTACCGTACGCAACATAAGCTTAGTTGTTACCTGTGTCCCATGCATTGACTTTTTTTTATTTCATGATTTACCAATTTCCATTGCCACCCCCCCCCCCTTTTTTAAAATTTATAAATATATTCTATGACTTAATTAAAACTGCAGCATTTAACTGGTATTTCCTTCATTGCATTTGCTAATACCACAATAACTGATCGTGCAATTTTCAGCAAGTTGTCTCAACAAAAAGGAAACCAGTACTATATGTTTATGATGCGGAAGATAAAGAAGAACATAATAAAACATGTTGTCAATACTCAAAAAAAAAAAAAAAAAAAAAAAAAAGCAATAAAATGAAAGCTCCAGAGTAACATCATCATCATAACAGACATCAGAAACTGTCACCAGCACAAATTAATCCAAAAATAGTGAGATCCTAAAAAACATTGTCTACAACGCGTAACAGGGTGCAGGTTTCCTCGTGTTGCTCGTATAGATTGTCTCGTGACTGCACTGTAAGATTGGACAGAGAACCTTTGTGTACGTCGACTCACATTTCAGCCCAACCCTCAGCGCCCACAAAAAAAAAAAATAATAATTTAAAAAATGAAAATGAAGGGAAACATCAAGGATCATCATCATCATCGGTAACTTGCTCACAACCAGCAGCTCTGAAGCTACTTCACCTCTACGTTGCCTGAAACCATTAGATGATGGTTAAAATTGTAGCCAGTCCTCTGTAGGGGTTAACCCAGCCCACCTTTCCACACGTTAGGGTCTTACTGGTATAAAAATAAAATTTCTTACGTGTTCTTTTGGCCACGCAGACCAAACGGAGGCGCCTCGGGTGTCGCGTTGTGTGGTTACAACCATCAAGCTGACGTCGCAGACTGAGCAGCGTCTTAGATTAAAGCGACGTTCACAAACATTTCTGTTTTCAACCCACAAAAAAACGAGTCGGAGACGTAACGACCTTCACGATATCGCTGAAATAAATAAGTCATTTAACGAAGAGCACAATGAAACATGCGTTTTTGATCATCGTTGTTGTTCCTCTGTAACAGTTAAAGCTAATCATGATGCTGGTTAAGTGTTTCCAAGTTGATTAAAGTTCAGGACCGCACGTGGGATTTCAAATTTTCAACCCCAGCTTTGGGAACTAAAAGTGCTGCATGCTCTACTTTGCCTTTATCTTTTGACTCTGTTCATGATCAGCCTCATTTGACCTTAACCCTAAACCCAATCCTATCTGAGAAACCGGTCCAGGACGTAACGTGAGGGGATAAAAACGGGAACGAAAATGAATGGATTAAACCCATTTACAGTAAATGTTGGTCCTTCAATGTCAAACGTGGACAAAACAACGTTTTTGTTGATGTTCTGCTTCAACACACCTGATTTGAGTCAGTGGGTGATTAACAGGCCTCTGTACAACATGAACCACTGGATCCAGTGAGATGGAGCAGGGAAACAAGTAAAACATGCAGGACAGAGGCCTTCGAGGACCAGGATTGGACACCTCTGAACTAAATGAAAAGGAAGTTGGTCTGGTGATGGAAACGGTTCCGCTTTAAAATGTTGAATAAAGTGACCAACACCTCAACAACAATCTTCAGATTTTTAATTTGTGACCAGGGTTTTCCTTCCTTTGAACTGGCGTTCTTCCTCTCTTATTTATAAAAGTGAACAGCTTCACAGGTGCTGGTACCATCTAGACAGATGAGAACGTGCGACCTACAGCAAACGTATCCAGTCGATGTCTGAAGATTCAAGTTGACGCCACAAAAACAAGTAAAATACCAAAAGCACCTTTAACTCTCCATCAGAACGTTGATGTGTTTCTTCCAACACACACAGGTGTTGTTCACCACAGCTGACTGAAAGAAGACGGCACCGATCTGGTCTTAGATCTCGATCAACGCTGCGTCAAAACGTCGCCCAGCTCGAGGTTGCTTCCAGACCCTTGCCACAAACCCGCATCGTCGCGACCGAACGCATCAAAATGCGTCTTGTTTATCGAACGGCTCTCCCACTTGGGACTCGGAAAAGTTGGACTCGTTTTACGTAGATAATCATCACGAGCGTCTCAAACGAAAAATAAGCAAACGAGCGAAACCTTCTTAATGAAACAACCTGGATTCACACGACGACTTGAAATGTTTCAGACAGAAACAGAACTGATCTACCGACAAGCATCGTTTGCGTTCGCTTAATGTGGAAAAGCTTTTACGTGATACACTCAAAGTGTTAAATCTATTACTACACTACGTGAATGGCAGTGGCCTAATAATATCAATAATAACAGTAATAATAATGAGGTTACATCACCGTGTACAATTTACCTTCAAGTGTGGGGTTTTCTTTTTAATGTGTGGAAAGAGAATATGACGACACCACGACCGAGCGGGCCTCTGTGAGTGTAACAAAGTGCGCACACCATCAACACTAGAATAAAATAGGATTACTGAAACTAGTCCGATCCACCGGTGTTGCAGAGTGTGGCGGTACGCCCTGCACCGTAGCTCGAAACATGATCAAAGTCACACTCATATATGCAAACAGATCCACTGAGAATCAACACATTGCTTGTTTTCTTTTTTTTTTTTCTATTTTTTTTTTTTAGGGATACCTAGCAAAGTCTATGCAAATATATTCATATGTACATACACGTCGTTTGAAGCCGAAAAGCTAGTTTAACTTTGTCGCCAACTTGAAGCGGTAGAAATATAGAAAACGTCTTTTCCTTTCACTTTTCGAAACACGGCAAAGAGCTATAAGGATATAGAGCTAAAGAGGACATCGAAGCTTTTGTATAAGGAGTGATTTCATACAAAGTCAGATTTCTCTACTTGTGGACAACGAACGGACCTTCAAAACAGAGTTTTAAAATACCAACGGATCAAGAACACTTGGACTGAAAGAACCAAACACTAGTGAACAAAAAGAAAAAGGAGGAGGCTCATAAGTGCTCCTATGCAACTAACTGGATGGCACCTGCTCCTGGTGAGAAACTGAGTGACCGCGTGGATTTCATCTGCTTCCACTCTGGAGATGAGGAGGAGCACGCAGTCCGTGAACAAATTCTTTAAATAAATTCTAGTTCTGAGCGTTTCCATCGTGTCAGTGTCCCTGCACGGCGAGCGAGAGGCTGATGTCGGCGCTCGGGCAGGGCGCTGGACTCCACCTGCGTCTGCCTCGTTGCATGGACTTCGAACAGCAACAAAAACAAGACGCTGTTCGAGTCTGTTAAGTGCCAAGTGGATGCTCGGTTCTCAAACGCTTTTAGTTCCAGTGGCGAGGCTCGGAGTAACGGACAGCACACGAGAACACAAAAAAAAAAAACATGGCGTCGAAGAGCAGGAAGCGGCGAGTCATGCAGCAACGTCAAGACGACCGGTGAGAAGCTCCGTGTGAATCAAAAGAAAGTGATGCAAAAAGTGTATGAAAAATGTTTGTGGTTTTGTCAAAATGCAAAAAGGAAAACAAAATCACACCACAGGAGTCCATTCAAGCAAGAAGGCGTCTTCTGTTGAGGGACAAAATCCAGCGGAGCTCTAAGCCCCTCCCCCAGCTCAGAACGTCAAACTCAAATGAATCTGTTTTTTAACTTTGTGTTTGTTGGGAAAGCCCTGTACGTCTGGGTGACATGGAGAGTAAAGCGGGACAGATTTGATGATAGTGTCACATGGCAGTGGGGTGGGGGCAGCGGGGGCGAACAATGAGGGGGTGTCTGAGTGTTTAAACTTGACTGCGACTGCAGTTTATGTGGCCCAGGCGTCCAACCTCATGCGTTTTATGTTTCCCCCGTCCTGATCTGGTTCGTTCGACACCCTGAGGAGCTCGGCCCTGGTGCCGCCGCCGCCTGCAGCGCCGCCGTCATCCCGATCGCTGCCTTCGAAGGAGCTGGCGTTGCTGCTCACGCTGTCCGCAGGAGAGCGGCCGGTCAGGGGCTCCAAGCACAACAGGGAGCTGGGATACTGCGGCTGAGCGGTCAGGATGGAACCACCTGCTGTGGAGGACGGCGTGGACGAAGGACAGGGGGTGCTGCGGTCCCGGCCGGGTGAGACGGGCTCCGACTTGATGCTCACGCTGGCGTTGGTGTTGACGGTCAGCATGGCGCCTTGAGGTATGTTGGTCACCGGCCTGAGAACGGGACCACAGAGACGGTAAGGAGCGGAAAACGTACGTTATTTAACAAGCTCTCGCTCCAAGTCCAAGACAAAACCCGACATTACAGAGCACAGCACCGACAGAGAAAAGCCACACTTGAGATTTAAAAAAAAACACTTTTCTGAGCCTTTAAAAAGCAGAAGTAACACCCCGACTGCTCCCAAAGGATCAACAGATCAGCCGAAGAAGCATGAAATGACTGTTGTGTGACAGGGCGGTTTGCAGTGAGTCAGCTACGACGTGAAGAAACAAACAAAAACAAAACAACAAAAAAATCTCAGGTTAGAAAAACAGCAGAAACCGGAAGTACGACGCTTTCCTGTTCTTGCATGCTCAGAGGGAGGCAGCCAAAGAAGCGCACAGACACACATGAAACAGGAAGTGTGATACAGTACCGGCCCAACCACTCATCTCTACCCAAGAGCAGGTTGGACGGAGAGCCAACACTGTGGGAAGAAAACAAAATGTTGGAGCCCAGAACCAAAGGGAACAGGTGAATTAGAAGACGTGAGGAGAAAAGTGAAAACATTATTGCAGGCAAGACCCCCCCCCCCAAAAAAAAACAACAGCAATAATGTTCTTTGCATCCAAAAAAACAAGTTCACCAACAAAAAAAATAAATAAAATCAAAGATTTGCATTTATAGAACTGTGAGGCCTGAAAGAACAAAAATCTGAAGCGAAGTAAATGCAAAATAAAACATCATGGCCACACATTAATGTTCATCTTCAGCTCAGTACTGTCAGCAGGAAAAACATGCAGAATTTTAAAGCTTCACGACTCAAGTTTGGTCCTTAGCAGCCACCGTTTTTGTATATTTATCACTTCAACTGCACAAAACAAGGCTAAAGATTTAAGGAACGTATGCAGTTCGATTACTTAAAACCTATTACCTGACTAAAACAAATAATTAAATATCTCGAACAATAACGGGTCATTTACTGAGCAAAGTCTCTTTCAGACATGACATGAGTAGCATTTTGTTTTGATTGTGTTGAGTCATTAGTAACGTTAATATTAATCCTTCTGTTTTCGCCTCTTCAGACGAATCTACAGTTTATACGACAGATGCAATATTTGCCTTTTGTGTGAGACCAGATAACAAGTGGATGGGCCTGTTGCAATAAACATTAAATCAATTAATCGTTTAATCGCATGATAAATTAAAATTATCGGCCTCGTTTTCATTTATCGGCTTTATCGCTTCTTCCTCTCTTTCAGCTGAAGACACCGGATGACAAAGGCTCAACTCCGGTGCTCTTCACTGTCTCCTTTCTCTTTAAAATCTATTGGAAACGTCCAAAATCCCGTTTTTGGATCATTAAAAGCAGCTAAGCTGAGAAGCTGTGTACTGTATCATATTCTATGTGTAGTATATTGTATTAGTTAGAAAAATTAGAAAGTTATTCATTTTGTTCTGTT
>JARVLU010000583.1:19515000-19532253 GCA_031762415.1 Simpsonichthys santanae | reverse complement strand
CCTGACGAGCTCATTTCCATCCTTTCATGCTGTACGTATGAGCGGCGCGCAGCCGAAGGGAAAATGAAGGAACGACTTACACCAAGTTGCTGAGTGACGCAAGATTGAGATGTTGCTGCTGTTGCGTTTGCTGCTGCTGCTGTGGCTGCTGGGAAATGGACTGTTGCTGTTGCCATGTGGACACACTGGTGGGCAACAAGCCTCCAGGCGACGCCAGAGCGTGCAGAGCGGTGATGTCAGCGCTGGTCAGCTGGTAATCTGAGGGAGGACGGATCATACAAACGTCACAACTAAAACCGAAACGTTTCGGTTAAGGTAACGTCTCTGCCAACGTTAGCAAAATATCTGATGATGAGCTTTAATGACCTTTCAGAGTAACCACTTGACTAACGTTTGGAGTCAACCCAGTTGACCTTCGTAAGGCTACACAAAAGGCACTATAGCTCAACCAGGTTTGGAGATATTGAGCTAAAGTTAGACGTGGTAGTAGTTGAGAGTCGTTTCCAACACGTACTCTTGAGAGCTAATGGATCGTGCAAGATCTCACAATACTACTCAAAAAATAAATAAATTCATAATTTCTTGACACAAGATAATCTTTGTTTAAATGTCTTTTACAAAAGGTGGTGATCAATAATCAATCCTTCAATGAACACTAGGCCTGTGATCTTATTACAGGTTTTTATTTGGTTATTGATCAGTCCCCCCATGAGTTCTTGCCTCACCTGTGTTGTACGCCGTGGGTATGGCGGAGAATGGCAGCCCCTGTGCCAGGAGACTTGGTGTGGCTACAGAAACCACCGGCGTGGTGAGCGTCTGTGCCACCTGAGCTCCAGCCGCCAGCCGCTGGGCGTTCTGCCAGAGAGGAACACAACATCTTAACACAAACCAGAAACCAGCTGACACAAGACTCGGGTCAGTACGTTTCATCTGGACATGCTGGGAATGAGGATGCGAACACGGCTGGATTCGTAATGATGTCGCACATCAAGTAAATCTCCGGATGTTTCTTGACGGCATGCATCAAAAGTTGCTTTTGTGCTCTGCGTGAGGCATGTAGGAGAATTACATCAAAGGCAATGTATTCAAAAGTGTACAGAGAGTTGCGTTTGATTCACGTTAAGCGTTAAGAAATCCTAATTGCTGCCAAATCTGTGCAACTAAAAAGGAAAAACTAAGACGCCTTATTTCACGATGAGAACAAACTGATAAAAATACAACCTTTTACATCTCATGACAGATTTGTAATACAGTACTTTTATTAAAAACACCACTAATGTTTTAGCTGACTGAGTATCTAGGTCAGGGGTTTGCAACCTTCACGATCAAAAGAGCCATTTCTTCCTGTTTGTTCACTCCACTAAACGTGTCCGGAGCCACAATACCTGCTACGACTGTGATTCTCAACTGGTGGCCCGTTTTTCTGGCCAGTAGAGGTGACTTTATAAAACAAAACAAAAAAATCTAATGATTTTTAACATTTATCAATATTTTTACATTTTAAGACAAAATAAAGATGAGATACTTGTAAAGAAGGAAAATATAATGTAGTTTTTGCCCATTTTCTATAAACTAAAAGAATAAACTATGCAGGCCTATGTGATTTTTTTTTTTAACTGTCGAAACATTACGTATGCGAAAGTGAGTATGTTTTACTTCTTGTAATGTTCCCAGAATTCATTTATTTGTTAATTACAGTAAAACTGCTAAAACTAGCCCTTTTAGTTGTTGTTATAACTAATAAAATTCAGTTTTATGTTAGTTTTGGTCAAAGCTTGAAAGAGCCGCTGCAGAGGGACCAAAGAGCCGCATGTGGCTCCAGAGCCGCAGGTTGCAGACCCCTGATCTAGGTGATTTATCTAGACGTCTAATAAATTTGCTTTGTCAAAACAAGAATGCCAACATTTATTTCACAAAACCTGGTGGAGCATATTTAAAAGGTCATCAGTGTTTGATGGGGACAATATTTAACCACAATATTGTTCCAAATACATTTTTAACAGATCTTATCTTTAACAGATGTTACACAAGAATAAACTCTCCAATCGGTTAAAACTCTCTCAACTTAAACTCTTTTTAAATAAAACCATTCCTGCAGTTCCTTTTTTCAGGAGTAAATCTTATTTTGTCTAATTTAAAAAGCCTTTACAAAGCCTTCTTTAAACATTTTTATTCTAAAACAATGTTGAACATTTGCATACCAACTAAACGATTTACAAAATGAAATACATTCCCTAACACAGATGTGACAGACTTGATGCCAAATTTGTAAAACCCAACATCAGATGAACTGCAGCAAAGGTTAAAGGAAAATTGAGGTTCTTTTTAGGAGAAAAAATATATATTTTTTAGCATAAAAGGCCAACGATATCATATTTTATTGCTGGAATTACTTTCATGTGTGAAAAGAAACATCCATCAAGAATTGTGAATAACGCTAATTGTACAAAGGGAGAAGCGACGGAGCAGAGAGGGGCGAGATTCAATTATCTGCCTCTGAAGAGAGGAGGGGCGGCGAGGTGAGAGTGATGAAAATTAATCACCTTCCTGCGGAAAATGAGAATCCTGCCTGTCAACGTTGAGAAAAATTGTGCAAAAGAGGGAAACAAGCACCAGCAGCAGAGAGCCGGAGCCATTACACTTCTTTAAAAATAAAGAAAACGTTCATCTTGGATTTTAATTAGGAATTCTATCATAGAATAACAAATCTACTTCTTCCTTTACTTTGTAATCTGTACAGTAAAAATGATTTGCTGTTGGGAACAAACAGCACTTTTTTGTGCTCCATGGCAAATATTTTGGTTTTATTTTGTTCCCCAGAAGAAATATTTTATACATATATTTTTTTAATTGTTTTTATCATTAATAAAAGCCATAATCTCATTATTTATTAATATTATTATGCGATTATCTTAGAATAAAATGATCACATGTTGGCAAAAGATCTTAACCAGTTCTCATCCAGTGACGACTTAAACAAATGGATTGAAGGCAAAGCCTCTACAATGTCTTTTAAACAGTCAGGTTTTCTTTAAAATGTAATGTTTTTATGTTTTATCCTTCAAAAAATTTTTTTTTAATTTTTTTGTATTGTGCTTTTAGGCCTTTTGAGTTTCACTTGTGCTTGAAAAAGTGTGATATAAAAAAGTTTAGTACGACAATCCTGATATTTTTTAACCAAAACATTTTATTAAAATTTCACAAAATCATGTTAGCTTATTAAAAGGCGACAAAAAAAAAAGTCAACCTTAAAAAATTTGTTTTAAAGCATAATTTTGGAGGCTGAACCTCTCCTGACATAATATTCTTGTTGATTTTATCTCAAGTCCACAACAAAAAGAACCTTTAAACTTATCATTTCACTTATTGTGTAATTTCAATGCATTACAAAGTTAATACAAAGTAACTGAGGAAAACATTAAGTGAGTTTAATGCCTTTAATGTAATTCCAGGGATTATTAAAACTCAACCTTTTAGGTGAATGGTGGAGATGAGTGTATGCGAGTGTGTGAGTAAATGAGAAACATGCTCTGTGGTGTTTTTGCACCACAATGCAGAGTGAGAAACACCCATGCTTCAGATGCCATTATACACAACGATGAAGTGGGCCTGGTTCAAACCTGAAGGGGGGGTGGGGGGGTTTCGCTCACAGACGGTTCTGAAAACGCACCATGTACGTATTAATGTACGGGGCTCATTAACCCCTAAAACCTCCATGATTGTGATGTGAAGGCTGAAAAAAAAAACGCTGGAACGACACACTCATGAGTCCTGAACCACATGCATTCAGGTGGGGGGGCACAAACTCAAGACCATCCCAGGAAATGTCAGTGAGGCACGACTGGAACAACAAGAAACCCCTGCAGAGTTCTGAATCCATGCTAAGAATGTGTGGACCGGCAGCGACTCATGCGAGTGACTCAGGTGGGAGAAAATCACCTCATTTACCAATTCCAGCTCCTCCTCTGTCTGTAAAAGGTAACAGAGAGGGTTATTTATTTATTATTTATTTATAACTCAGAAATAGCTGTGAAAATGTAAGTGAAAAGCCCCAACTTCCATATCTGCATCACTTTATCTACAGATGGTTAAGAGCTTCTCCTCAGTTTTGGATCATACATTAATCTTTTTGATTCTAGGAAACAGTTGTCGTCTGTTTGATGGAAAACTTCAGCACTGTAACACCATTTATTTATCCCAGTGGGAGTTGGATGATTCACTACAACTTTACCAGATCAAATGTTGAAATGATGGTCAAGTGTAAAGAAGAAAAAAATGCTCAAAATCCCTGAAACTTAAAAAAAAAAAAGATGCCAGTCATCCAACAAATTGTTTGTTTTGTTGAGTGTTTCTTTGTTCTAACACTATTTCTTGGCAATAACTCTTATATTGTTAGAAAACCAGTATATTTCTCTTTCAAATGAGCTACATTTGTAAAGAAAATACATTTCTGAGTTGAGCAGCAAAGATCAAAATGTGGGTGACGCCAATGAAAACTCGACAAACCATTCTCTGCTGATGCTAAACATCTTATGCTGCTACTGACTTTTATTTTGAGCTTCTGGTACCCAAGGTGCTGACGGTCAGACGCCACATCAACACCTGTGAGCAACCAGTGGCAATCTCACATCTCCACAGTCTGGGACAGATTTTTATCCTCCAAGACGACAACGCTCACACCCACAGAGCAGTGTTTATCAAACAACCTCCAGAATTTGGAAGTGGAGAAGATGGAATGGTCTGCCTGCAGTTCTGACCTCAACATTATTTTACACCTGTAGGACGAACTCAGGTGGGCTGTTCACTCCAGAGTGACCGGCAAAACCATAATGGCTGACACATATAGTCAGTACTTTGTGATGCATTGTGGTCTAGATCTAGTCATACCTACTTCCGGTTCTCTATTTGTGTCGTGTCATACTTTAAATGGCCAACATTTTAAGTGAATGCACCCAGACCAGTGTAAGTTGGGCTTTGCTGGTCTCACCATCTGCATGAGGCTCTTTCCTCCCTGTGAGGTGATGACTCGGAGGTCTGGCTTACGGCTGTTGACCTGCGGGCTGGGAGGTGGGGGTGGAGACTTGGCCGGAACTACTTTCCCCAGACTGTTGCTGTTGGAGACTGTGAGCAGACCTGGGGAGGCCCTGGCACTGGTGTATCCATTAGCTGCAGGGGAGACAGCGGAGCGAATGAACGGAGATCGATAGCAGCAACCAAACAGGTGAATTCACACAGTGGGGTGCAGACAAGTTGTGTTACAAAATCTTTTCAATGGCTGTCAGAAACCTAAAGATGCTACTCTGTGTAGTCGGGAGAAAACACTAAGACTTGACACGGTTCACACCTGGTATTAAAATGCGTCTGGAGCAATAAGATGTCAGGTACCCGCTCTAACGCGTGTCACTACAACACTTAGCGTGCTGTCGGTGAGCACCAAACACAAACAAACAAACTCGAGTCGCCCCTTCGTCAAAACGACTCTTTATAAAGATAATTATCTAACAGATGCAATATGAGGAAAATAAAGGTGTTTGAAATGATAAAACAATAAATAAAAATATTTTAACCTGTAAAACTCCACTGTGAAAGCAATAACTGTGCTGTGACTGCGTTTGTGACACAACCTGCACAGCAAATTTTACAACACAGAGACCACAGTAGGGTCAATCAGATTTAAAAACAACCAGAACATGTTTTAAACTAGGGATCCTCACCTGACAACATCCTGCTAATACACTGACTGATAAAGTCCTGATGAAATGAGAGAGTTCTTTTGAGGGAGACATTTTGCGTGGGGTCACACCAGGTGTCCTACAGCGATACTTGGGATGGTTTGTGTAAACTACTATCAAACTAATGTGGATAAAACGTCTCCAGACCACCTTTAAAAGTGGTCCAGGTAAAGAAATAGTGCACTGAGAGCGCTCAGGCCAATATTTTGCATCAACCAAGTGCTATCAGGATGGATGTTGGTGTCAGGTCTGAACAGGGCCTTTCTGATACCTAAATGTTCTGCAATAATAAAAAGCATTTGCAACATAAGTGTTTTAGAAAATGATTATTTTTTACTAATAATGGCAGATAAAATAAATATGTGAATGCATTCAAGCAACTAAAACAAAGACTAAAGATTTGCCATAATGTCAAACTCTCATTTGTCACTTTGTTACAATTAGCATCCCTAGACTGATGCAAGGTATGATAACCAACAGTGCAGGGGAAAAAATAAATACTTCAGTATAGGTCAGATCACAGAACTATTTGGTTTAAAACAGTGAATATGACTAAACAAATAAAGCTTGAGTTATTTAAAAAAAAGAAACTACTCACGGACTGGACTCGGACATCCTCCGTTTGAATTATCCAGGTCCCCTCCAAGAAGAGCGCCTATCGTTAAAATAAAAAGCCAAGTTGTGACATTTTGGCCAGTCATCAGTCATAAACTAAATTATGTGAATCAAAACTAAAATCATCAACTCAATATTTTTGCTTCATCAACAGAATTTAGATGACATTATCCCCAAATTTGAGCAAATCCAGGTTTGCATCATATTCTGTGTACATGCTGTACATAAATAAACTAAATAATGTAGTTGTAACATTTGTATGTGGGTAATTCAGGTGCCCAGGTTTCTAATCAGGTGTTTGTGTGAATAAAAGTACCATACATATCAGAATATCCTTTATTTTTATTTTTTTAATCGGAGTCCTTCAAGTTGCAAAAAAAGGTTCCTCAAAAGCAGAACGCAGACACATTTATAGTTTACTGTTAACAATGTAGGTATCAATTATTATTCACAACAGCAGTATTCCCCCTCACAGCTTGCATTCTCATTTTTCACCTATAAACCCAACACAGAAGATGTTCTGTTACATGGAGTGAGACTAGTCTGCTGCACTGTCAAAGTATGAGTTGTGTTACATAGAGGAAGGAAATCCAGTGCTTAATTTGTAAATCAGGAGGTCCTAAAACAGACAGTTCTGTTATAGTGAATCAACAAGAAGAAAGAGACTTAAATAATTCACATATAGTTTAGAGAAGTTGAAATTGACAGACCAACCCAAGTGTTGTGTTGAAACACACTTGGAAGCTTTAACTTAGCTAATAACTATCTGTTGTCAGCGTGAGTGAAGTTAGTTTCACTTCACGTATTTCTCATCTCTTCTGCTGCCCGTGTTTGTCCGTTTCACCGCAACACACCCACACAGAAACAAACAGGGGATCAAAACAGGCTGACGAGAACAAAATGACAACAAGGAGCTGAAATAAGAGTTTCAGCTCTCTCAGAATATGATGAAGGGTTAAAATCAGAAAAAAACAAACACTATGATGAGTGAAACATAAAAACCCAGTAATCATAACCTGCAGACCAACAGTTAGCATAGATGCTAACTTAAGTATTAAGGTGTTTGTTGTGGTTTTGTGACCGCAGCACCTAACAGCAGCTCATATGAACTATAATGACAGAAACAAATCTGACTTCAAACAGATAAATGTAAAAACATACATTTGAGTTAAATTAGGAACGTTTTCGCACTTTCTGTTGAGTTGCTCACCTGCACTGGCTGGTCGCTGTGGCAACCCAGGAGACACTGTATTTCTCTGAAGAGCCGGTTGCTGTGGCGATAGGAGGTGGGTATCTGTGAGCGGTGATGATGTGACGTAGGAGGTAGTTACCAGTGCATTGCCAGGATTAGTAAATTGCAGCGTGCCCTGATTGGTCGCCTGGACCGTGACCGGCATGGAGAACGTCTGGTGCGGAGCAGCCGCCTGCTACAAGATCACAAGAAAAAAATAAAATAAAATAAACTTATTTGTAGTTGGCTAGCTCTGAAACAGTTCAAACCAAAAACCACTTTTTCCATGGATCTTTAAACTTTAAATAGCTGCTAACATTTTCTGTAGTTAAGTATAATGTAATAACAAAAAGATGGACATGTGGTGACAGATACAATGAGCTATACTGACAAACAGAGGCATCAACTACACATTTATTTTCTGTAGTTAATATAGTTGAACAAGCCGAATATTGTACATATCTAAAAATGAGTGAATATTTTTAGCAAGTTGTTGTAAAAATGAAGAAAACCTGACATTAAAAATCAAAACAGTAAATAAAAGTTGTAACAAAATATGTAGTCTAATGTGTCAACGGTATATCATAATGTTTCCTTTTTAACTCAGAGTACATAAAGTAAATATGTTTGTATTTTTTAAGCAGCTCCTTGTGAGCAGTTTAGGGTGAAACAGAACAATACCAGATTAATTTTTGACCAGGATGTCATTAAGGGGAGAACTCAGTGTGCGATAAGAAACGTCTTGAGTTCTTACTCCGTAGCGTTTGAAGAGAACATCCAGGTCCTCTGTGGTCTTACGAAACTTGTCATCATTAAGAGGAATTTGATCAATCGAGTCTTCGCCGTCCGGCTCTGGACTGTCGCATCCGTTGAAACCTTTCTTTCTCAAAGTCTAACAAAGTAAATCACACACAAGGAAGAAAAAGTGTTATTTACATCAGTATAGTCATAGTAATGTTGCGCTTCATGCATTCTTAGACCCCACTGAGGTTTAATTAAGAGCTGCTTCATGTTTACAATGAACATTTTTCATTTAAAGTTAGCTAAAACATTTAAAGCACAATGTAAAAAGTAATTAAATAGCTGCTTTTGTTGGAGAAACAAACAGTAGTTGAACTAACTTCTGTGAAGTCTAGTTGTAGGAAAAATTAATATTTAATCTCACAAAAACAAACTGACTGAAACAAAACACTCGGAAATCGATTTTATCAGATAAACAAAACAGATAAAAATGATTTCTGTGAACACATTCAGGCTTTTTAAGATTATTATTTATGTACACTCTGCCCTAAAAGTAACATGTTTGGTGAAAATGGGGCATACAGTTTCAGCTTTTATTAAAAAAAGAAAACTGTAAGTTAAATACAGCTGGATGTGTTTGTGTTAGCTGGTTAAACAAAACCTAAAAGTCAATTATGTGATAACAGATGGGATGAAAGGGTTTATAATCTTCTATTATCAACCCAGACTTTAATCTTCAGGGTTTTGAGTTTCTCACATAAAAATATGCTTTTAATTTTATTTCTTGCTTCTTCTTCCCTGAAATACAACAATGGCCATCTGAGGACATTTTTAAAAACATGTTGCTCAAACAAAATTAAGACCAAAAAAACAGAGTTTATTAGAAAAAAAATCTTTGATGTAGTACCAGACTTATTTATATGTCCAAAGCTTTACAGGTTTCTGAATTTTAAACTTCAGATGAGCGTCTCACTCTGTCACAAATGAGCAAGTTTGGGTAGTATTATAAAAATTGCAAAAAATGTGATCAATTAAATTTTTTGTTGGTCCCTAATTAAAGACTTGGATCTAAGAGACTTATCAGTAATTTGCAATAAAAACCTTTTATAAAAACATCATTTATAGTTCATTTTGCATCAGTAACCAAACACAGTTACTGTGGTCGAACTGTGGCTGAATTATCTGAAAATTCGAGTTTAAAACTTTCTGATCCCAAAGTTTTTTTTTATTTTATCCAAGTCAAAATCTAAGTTCAATCAACTATTTATTAAATTAAAACCCTATGCTGTGTAACTGATTCAATTTCAGTCCGTCTAAATATGACTGAATAAACAATTTTCTATCAATCTGATTATTTATTAATATGGAAATACTTTTACTTTGGTTACAATGTTTCGTTTTCAGCACTACTCGGTTTTTAGCTAATTTTTCTTTCATATGACAAGTAGAATTTGCTAAAAGGTGTTTGTTTTGGTATAAATGTTTTCATTTATTTTATCTGAAGCTAGACATGATCTCCTTCAGAGGATGTTATTGTTTTCACGGTGGATTTAATGGGTAAAAAAAAGACATTTGTGACAACTCTGACTTTAGGTTCAACATATCTGGCTAAACCATCTTAGCAGCGCAGCCTTCAGGTCAAGCTCTCTGCCCGTTTTCTTGTAAACAAGCCCTGCAGATGTGGTCGATTTACCTCAATGATGTCTGCGTTGGTCCGGCTCTCGTGCGGCTCGTTGTACTCGGTGTATTTGAGCAGGACCTTGTCCATATCAGTGCTGGCGTACTGGAACAGCTTGTTCGCGTGGTTGAAGATGATCAGGGCGATCTCACAGTCGCACAACACACTCAGCTCGTAGGCTTTCTTCATCAAGCCAAACTTTCTCTTTGTGAACGTCACCTGGGAAGAGGAAACAGTTTAAAGTAGAAACAAACAAAGTGATTTCTGCTGCTGGCCTGGCAGTGGAGTGATGCTGAGGAAAAGGATTATATAGGATCTTTGGTCCCACACAGACTGTTACATGTATAAACTGTAACAGACTGACAGATTAGATAATAAATTAATTACTGTAATTTGTTTTTTTGATAATGAACAGCAGTACTGAGTCAGTTTTTAGTCAACACATTCTTTCTTTTGTCATAATCATTTGGCAGTAATTACAGAAATGAAACAAACTTTAAACTCTTTGGTTTAAGGTAAGCAGTTCTAACTTATTTTCTATTGATATTTAATTTATTAAATTTATACAACTCCTATTTTGACGTTATCAGCAGGTGATATTTTAGCTTTGATTCTCTAAATATTAATTTTAACCAAGCTTAAAAACTGTATAAAATATGATATTTATATATAGGGTTTACAAAAAAAAAGGTTGAACAGCAGTAGATTTGCACTTTGACAGAATTTCTTTAGGAATTAAGAGATGCAGTACATGATTTTTGCAAGACCATTATTTTTGTTGAATAGTTTATAATATATTTATGTATCAATCATTGTTATTGTGATAACAAAAGTCTAAATCTCTCGGGTTTACAATGACCAGAATCAAAACATCTACAGTAAGTCATTGGTTTCAGATTTAATCCCAAGTGACTTAAAGTTTTTTTTTTTTTGTCAATATGATATTTATGGAGTTTAGATGATTTTGTATTTACAAACACGGTGCATGTTTATTAAATAAATACATTAGCAGAAATAATACACAAGACAATTAACAATCTTACTGATAAAATAAACTAAATCACGCATGCTCTCAAGTTCTTTTAAGTGTTAAGACAAATTTGCAAATGAGAGACTTAGATTTGCTCGGTCTTAATTGCTCTGCACTGCTGGGAAACTGCTGAAACAAGAGAAAAGACAAGCATTTAACTTCCCGGCAAAATACCTGAGAAAACAAACCAGAGCAAAGATTCTGGCTGTGACGCTAAATCTATAAATGAAGTGCTACCAATGCAGCGTTTCATGGGATTAGACTGTCTGCAAAATGACTAACGTGGAATAAATTGTGGAAACAAACAAAGGGACTAAGACGATGTGGCGAACATATTCAGTGATTCCTTTTCAGCTTGTGGGTATAAAAACACCAAAAGACTTCAGTCTCATTCAGAGCCATTATTAATACGAATCAGGGAGGTAAATTCATCAAGTGAGAAGGAAAACAAAAACAAAAAAAAAAGTGCTGAAAAGGCTAACCTTCGAGCCAGAAATTATGTAGATTTAACATAAAGTCAGTCATAAATGTATTAATGCAGAGTGATGATCTTGTGCAAAATGAGCACAAAAAGACAATTATATTATTTTTGCACACCAACTGGTCCGTTTCGTATAGTCTATTAAACCTTTTTCTTGGGTGATCTTGCAAACAGAGGCTGCACAATGTGTTCAGGTTGTTAAATATAATAATATGATTAAAAACACACAAAAATGCTTTTGTAGAATAAATAAAAAAATGATGGGAACAAGCAACAAGGAAAGAACGTCTCCATGTATGAGTTGATGGATGAAATAACTTCAGTTTGATTGTTTAAGAAATAAATGTAAAGCGTAAACATTTAGGAGACAAAAGTGAAGCGTTTGTTCAAAATCCAGATGCAGATTTTGACAACTCATAAAACAGTGCGACAGGACTCTTTGAAGGATTTTAATTAAAGAAATAAACAACTCAGCGTTTTGTTGCAGAACACTGACTCACCTGCTTGTTCCTTTCATCAGTGATCCTTTGGATCTGAATCTTTTTCCTACCCATGATGCTTTGCAGTTGTGAAGACAAATGTTGGAGTCGGTCAAGTGGAAAAGCGCCTCTTTGAAGATGAGAATGGAAGTGCGGCTGAAAACCACTCAAACACAGTCATGCATCTGATAACATACGTGCAGACGCATTTCTCTGTCCAGGTGTGGCGATGCAGTGCGGTTGACTCTTGTGCCGAACAGCAGCGAGAGCGGAGAGCGGGTGCTGCAGAGATATGCGACGTGGAGCAGAGCAAGAGCTCTTCAGTTCATATTTTATTCAGCGGGGACTGAAGTGTGCAGCTGCTGTGGTGAAGATGGACGTTGCTTTTCTCTCCTGCGTGACAAAAAGACAAAAACTTTGCTCAAAATCACAAGATGGCTAATAAATGAATTGCACTGAAATGAGGATAATAACCCGCAAACAAAAATAAAAGTGCTGCTGGATCACAAGGGCAGGGGGTTACCTGCAGGACCGAGAAGAACCGCCCACTCAACTGATGTCTGCTCCATAAACAACACACTTTCTGCTTTTTCTATTTTTATAAGAGTTGTATTAATGTTTCCTCATCTGGTGTCTGGACACAACACACATTCTGTGATTTATTTTTGTTCTTATGACTTAACACAACAGCTGTGAT
This sequence comes from Simpsonichthys santanae, assembly GCA_031762415.1. NCBI lineage: Eukaryota > Metazoa > Chordata > Actinopteri > Cyprinodontiformes > Rivulidae > Simpsonichthys > Simpsonichthys santanae. The sequence goes on along the minus strand of JARVLU010000583.1, from coordinate 19,519,569 downwards.
TGCAATATGAAAACTTTGAGCTCACCTTTTGGTTTTCAAAATTATTATTTTAACTGAACACAGCGAGAACTAAAATGTGGTGCATCTCAAGGAGAGGTGATGCACTGCACATTACACACAACATGTAAATCACATTAAATAAAAAAAAGAGTATCTTGAACTATAACGAATTTGAAAATATTGATGCCAGTATTTTTTTTTATACTAAAATGTAGTCCATATTCAATGTAAGCAAGCTTCCCTCGTGTCACTGAAGGATTTAAATAGTGAATGTTTGTAGTTTTCAAGATGAGTGTTAGTCTGAACTGGAACTGAACAGGGAATAATGTTTTTGGTGCAAGATACTCTGTGTAGAAGAAGAGAGGTGGTTGTTCTTCTTTTTTTTGGGCTTATCCGAGGCAGCACAAAGTAACAGATCCTGGCGAGTGGCAGGAGCGATTTTATCCACCACCAGGTACAATGGTGGCCTTGGCCAACATAGATTAATCTTCGTCCACCCCAAGAGCCACCCCAGTCATTTAAGGAAACTAGACTTTTAAGCAATATAAAAACTAGAACGCACAAGTTTGCATACATTTATAAATGGCAGCAGCCATCTTGGATTTTGACATGGCAGCTTAATTTACAATAAGGATCTTTCTTAAACTGAGATGCAGCCACACACTATAAATGTAGCTCACTTGTTTTTCAAGTTATCCAACGAACAAAGAGGGACAGAAAGTATTTCCCTTTCCCCTCTTTGCTCCACAACAAGAACAAAAATAAAGCTGTAAGCTGAAGTCTGTTGCAAGGTGCTGGTACATGTGTGTACACTGGGCCACCCCAATCATTTGAGGAAATATTTTATTTAATAAAAAGTCTAGAAAGCATAGTTTCCTCAAATGATAGATGTGGTTGCTTTACATGTGTAGTAGTGGCCATGTTGATTTAGATGTGGCGGCCCTATTTTTGATAGTGACCTTTCTTCTGCCGATGCAGACACACACCAAAATGGAAGTCAGTACTTCACTTGTTTTTCAAGTTATCATGCTCACAACATGCACCAACGGACTAACAGTGGGTATTGTCACCAACAGAAAATCATTGATGTAGGCTACCTCAATATGTTCATTTGCATACATATAGAGTGCTGTGAAATTTCACATTAAATATACAGTATTCCTAATAAATCCATGAGTATGTAAATGTTGTTGAAGATGCAATAAAGATGTTCACATGTAAATAGTCATGAGTCTTGAGAGATCTGATCATAATTAGACTGTTTATTACTGCTATACGATGAAATCTCAACACCTGTCTGCTCAACGTGCAAATAAAGAGTTTACAACACAAACTGTGAGTTGCTGAGGACATTTAGTACCAATATATCTGCAAAATCCCAGAACGGCGTTTCTCAATCAAAATGCAATCAATGTGTGGGGGAAAAAAGTTTAATATCAAATCATATTAACAGCTGTATTTTTCTTGAGTTCAGTAACAAAATCATTTCAGGTGAGTAAGTAGTCAATTAGAGACCAAGATGGAATTTAACACCTGAGGTCAACGAGTTTTCAATTTGATCTGAGGTTTGAAATCATTCCACCCACAAAAAAAAAAAAAAACCCAGCAAACAGGTCAAGAGATGTTTTCTCCGATTTATAAAACAAGGGATCCTCTCTGAGAAGGTATTTATTAAGATATTTCTAGAGCCAACTTAAAGAAATAAACATTAATTTACTTTTTCAATCACCTTCCAACAATTCAGTGACAAATTGAAGATTTAAAATATTACAAACAGAAATAGTACGACAAAAAATAACATTAAAAAAAAGTGTAAAAGAAACACTAATCTGACAATAAGCTGAAGTTATTGTTTTAATTTCCTGTTTGATGTGCTCTGAATTACTCATCCATAAACAAAAATGATGTGTAGAGAAGCAGAATAATGCGTTTTAGACATATCAATATTTTCAACTAATTTTCATTTAAAGTTCTCAGATATTATTAAATATCATTCATTAGGATGCAAGTAGAGACTGCTTCACAAAGCTCCAAAGAACAAACTTTGTGTAAACATTTCAATAATTAATAACATATATACTGTACAGGTTTTAATTTAATATAGCACTGTCCAGGATAGTACATGGAATTTTTTAAATGCCTTGTATAAATCTATCTGGAGAGGCTCATTATCTTTCATCTACTCTGTTTTTTATCGGCGTAATAATTTAGATGTATCTTCACCATTTGTAATAATATTTGAGAGCTGCAAAGAATTTGATGGCAGTAATAAAAACTTATCAGATATTCCTTGAGGACTTCGCTGCTCGTCTTAACTACTGCAATTTAGTAGGGGTTTTTTTTTTGGGTGGGGGGGAATAAAACAAAAACCTGATAAATGTAGCTCTCCCTGAAAAATTAATTTATGAGTGTTTAATTACAACCTGTTCAGTGGTTTGAAGGTATTTTGCTAACAGACAGGCACACAAACAGGCAGTTACACGATAGTCCACCGTTCATGGTGGCAGGTGATAAAAAGGCTAATCCCTTGACCCTAAACGAAATAAAGTGTTTTCGAATAGAATGAATTTTATAAGTTCATACATTTAGATGGACTTTTATCCTGGTTCATCATTCGTTAACCTGTAAAATACATAGAAAGTAATTTACAAAAAGCTGGAACAGCAGTTTGCCATTTTCTCTTTGCTTAGCTGTGTCGAGTGTGAAAACATGGCGCCAAAGAGTCAGATTCAAAGTAATACACCGTTTACTGCTGCACTTATGCCTCCTGCAGCGAGAGATTTTAATATATCTATGACTGTGATTTACCCTCACAGTCAGACTGCATAATCAATCATATGTTAATCACAGTTTCAGCATAAACATTGTATTAAACTCAGTCAGGTGCAAGGGTGGTGTGTTGCATTTAGGTTGGCTGTTTTAATTAACTTAATCAAGCTCTGCCTTCAGCTGAGAGGAGCCGTTGTTTTACTTTTGATTAATTAGAAACAGAAATCACACATTTGGACATTTTTATTCAGTTCTTCTGTGATATTGATAAAACAAAGAGCACTTTTTCTAAGTCTGGTCCTTAAAATGAAGCAAATTAATCAAGAGAATCTTTGTCAAATTAAAAACATTGATTAGCTGCAGCTTCTATTCACATACGAACCAATCCTTACCAATCACAGCTTCCACTTCGTTCACTTCAGGTATTGATTAGGCATTTTTCATGCTTTTAATATTCTTAATGGAGGCAAATAGAGCTTTCAAAATAAGAATGAGACTATGATTGCAAAGCTAATTTGCCCCAATAGCATGACTGAATGAATAAATAATGTTACAGAATTTCACTAGTCAATCAATTCACAATGAACAATTTCACCGTCTTTTCAATTACCTTGCATTATGAAACAAAACAGCAGGTACTGTGAGTACATAAATCACAAAGCAAGCACTGCATTCACTTACCACTCACAACTAAACGCAGTTTCTACTGAAACTGACCACCGAAAACAACTTGAGCACCTAACCCACGCAAACAAGACAACCTGAAAACTACATCAGCACCCGCAACAAGCTGCAAACTGATACAAAAACTAAACAGACCACTGAAACTAAAGCAACAACTTGACAACTACTGCAACTAAAAAGATGGATGTGCCTACAACTTGACAATTAAACTTGTGAACCCAGTTTGCTTACTGGTTGCAGATAAGACACTAGGCTTTTTGTTAGGTTTCAGACTCGTATGATAAATGTGCTGTAGCTTTGGAAGACCTCCCACTTGTTGGTGAAAGTGTTTACAAAAGTTTAGAATTTTTTAATGTAGGTTTCCTGGCCATGAATTGCAGTCTGCAATGAAATGTTTGAACATAATGGTCTCAAAATCAGTTTTTCTAGGAATGAATTGCATCTTGTTTTTTTATTTCCCAACATCATGCTGACAATTATTAGTCAACTATACTCACAACTTAGCTGCACTGCAAAATACAGCTGTTTTCAATCAGATTAAGTAATTTAAATATTAAGTTTATTAGGAATGGGTTTAGATTGTGCATTTCCTCAATGAAACTAACTTTTGTTTGTCCATGGAAGTTTTCATCTGCTGGCTATTGAATAAAACAAGATATTAAAGCAGAAAATAACTGGATATAGAGATTACTTAATTGAGAGAGGTCTTCCCACTCTCCTTTGTCCCCACCATACAGTCACTGTCCAAGTATTAATGCCTCAAAACTTATAAGAGAGCAATGCACTATGGTTTAATGTTTGACGAATGGCATATACTGTATCAGAATCAGATCATCTCTTCAAGTTACGAGCTGTTTTGAAAAACGAGCACTCAAATGATTATTAAAAGGGATGCACGATATTGGATTTTTGACCGATATTCGATATGTTAAAACTTATTTGGCCGATAACCTATACTGCTATTTTATATACTTTTCTTTGTCAGAACATAGCCCTCTTATTTAGGCTTATTATTGTGCAACAGCTGTAAGAGCTGCAGTAACAGACATATGCATAGCACTTTAACTTATATTAAATGAAAAGCGTTAAATGTTATTTATTATCATTAGTCACCTG
>JARVLU010000583.1:19434733-19455300 GCA_031762415.1 Simpsonichthys santanae | reverse complement strand
TCTGGGCCTCCCTACTTAGGCTGCTACCCCCGCGACCCGACCCCGGATAAGCGGAAGATAATGGATGGATGGATGGAGTATCACAGTTCTCTGTGTCTTGTGTGTATCAGGCTTCCAGAGGGTGAACTGAAGGTGGACGAAGCCTGTCTCTTCAGTCAGTCTAAGATCTGTGAGTCCCTGGCAGGAAGCAACTACAATGCACACTGTGAACGCCTCAGCACACCGTACACACCTCAGCTAACAGGTAAACACACAAACACACACACACACACACACACACAAACACACACACACACACACACGCACGCACGCACGCACACACACACACACACACACACACAACATAAAGATCTAAAGTCAGGCTCAATTTATTGTTGAAGTTTTCTCTTCACACTAAGGAAAGGAACTGATTTCTGAAACCAAACATTGGACAAGCTGTTGGTGTGAGTGGTTCAAAGTAAAAAAAGAAAAAAAAATCTGATTTGTTTTCAGAATTAAAATCTTCTCTTTCTATGACTTCATCGAAAGTCAAGTCAAAGTCAACTTTATTGTCAAAACTGCAATATGTACAGGACATACACAGGATTGAAATTACATTCAGACCCCTGGTGCATCAATAACCATTTAAACATTAAAACGTTTAATAAACATTAGCATAAAATGAAATAATAAAAGTGTGATACTGTCCTGAGTTTTGGTAAAGTAGTATGAAAATATAAAAATATAAAAAGTATACTGTATCTATAAAATAAAATCACGGTTCTGACATTGACATTTGTAGTAAAGTGACAAAGCAGCATTTGAAGTTTATGTACGTAGTACAGTACATGCATGAAGTACTTTATCGCACTCTAAGTTATTTTTTTATTGTTAAAAATCATTAAACGTATAAAACCTAAACTGAGTAAAATCTATACATTAAACCTATGCAGTTAAATTAGAAAATTCTCTGACATTTAAACATTAAAGTTTTCTAATAAGTGACATATTGTACACTGAGACAGGGCTCCAAAGTGGACTGGGTTTTGTCTCTGGTTTCACTATCATCTCATAGTTTATGTGCAAATATTTCAGTTTTATACTAAATTTAGAAACACTGCATGATGTATTGATGGTGTATCTCTACTAGTGGTCTAACGGTACATATGGGTGTGTTGAACCGTTTCGGTACGGCGTGTTCATTTCGGTCCACATGCGTAAAGTTTTGGTTATTTTTTCACTCATTAAATTTTATTAACGAGAGATTATGCGCCGCAGAACTAAAGTTCCTAAACGTGTTTCAGCAAGGCGCTATTAATTGTTGCATAGTCTTGCAGCACACGTAGCATTAGCAGCCTAGCAGGCAATGAACAAGCCGTCTCGTTGTGGTCTCCTGTTTGGGAACATTATGGTTTTCTTGTTAAAAACTCAACAATGGGAAAAAAAACAACAACTCTTGTTTAAAACTCAGTTGGTTGGACTTACCTGTAAACCTTCCTGACCGAGGTGGATTGGATTTTAAAGAAAAAAAGAGAAAGAGTGAACCAGCGGCAGAGGGATACAGGTACTGTTTTTTAACTGTTTTATTTCATTATGAAACATACTGTGCAGTATTTTATGTGTTTTTTGATAATTATGTAGGGTACTGTGTTAGCTAACTGCTTGGAAATACAGTACTGTACATGTTATGGTACAGAATGTACGCTGGTTTTGTCTTACGTTGAAAAAAAAAACGTGTTTACAACGCCGTGTACCATGCATGTACCGACTTACATCAAATTCGGTTTACGACGCCGCGTGAGAACGGAACTCCGTCGTAAGTCGAGGACTACCTATATTGGCAAAAGTCTTTTTTTAGATGGACACATACAAATGCTTGACATACCTTGGGAATTATCTCCAGATCCATCTATGTAGTCCCACAGTAAGGCTGAAGTCTCAATGGCTGAGTCTGTAGTTTGTGTTACATGTGTTGAAAGTGTTCCTTTTTCTTGAGATGCCTGAGTCGAGAGCGACATCTGCTCAGGATCTTCTGCTGCCTCCTCCAGCTTCACATGAAGCACTGGCTCAACTGTTATCATAGCTGCCTCCCAGAAACTCTCTTCTCGAGTGTAGTTGCTTTCTGTGTCACTGTAATTTACGTGTGCTCTTTCGAAACTTAAGCTGGTGTTTTGTAATTCAGATATATGTGTCATCTCCTCATAATTAATGCCTGGCCCTGTCTGGCTCTCAGTGTGAGGTTTGTATGTGGTCCTCTCAAGCTCGGACTGAAGAACGGTGAAGCTTAGGTTTTGGTGGAAATCTGTTTGATTGTAAACACCGAGTGAAAATGACGTGCTCTGGGTTGAATTGTAGGTTTCAGTTTTGCTGATGGTAGTGTTCGTGACTTCAGTAGGATGCTCAGAGTCCAAGCTTGTTTCTGAGGTTTCATTAACTAGTTGAAGGAGGTCTAGTGCAGATGTTGTGTTCGGGGCGGATTCTGCAACGTCAGATGTAACCGTTGGGTGTGTGTCAACTGGGCTTTCAGTGAAAGGGATTGACAAAACGGGCAAAGACTCAAGTACACTTTGCACCTCTCGCTCCACCTGTTCTGCTTGTTGATTAAGTTGAATTTCTTGATGTGTTTCCATAAAAAGTATAACGTTTTGTTCAATGTCTTCTGCTTCTGTGAGCACACTGTCCGTCGGAGAGTCCCCAGAGGTTTTCCTTTTTCCTGTTGAAGACAGAGTAGCAATTATACCTTTTCAATGGCACTGCATTATACGTATATACAGTTTGTAGTTGTGGAACAAGAGACCTACCGGTACCTTTGAAACAATAAACATCATGAAGCCTGAACGGTTCTGGGAAACCAGTCTGGTTCCTGAAGCGGTACAGAGTCTTGACGCCTGCTTGAGGGCCTCCACATCTCTCTCTTGGGGTTACGATGGGGTAACGCACGCTGCCGTCAGCCAGCCAACCAGGACTGCAGTGGTCCAGTCCTTCGCTCCACGCCAAGTACAACTGTGCTGTTGTTGCCAGTTCTGCCCCTGCGGCGCCACAATAAAACCGCGCCTCATGGAACGATAACCGCTGTGGGACAGAGTCGTGGAACACCTCCCCTTAAAACACAAAATATTTACATTATTATCAATGATTTTTTTTTTTTTTAGAGAGGACTTTCTGCAGCTCATTTTACTGTTCAGCAACATATAAACTACAATTGTTCAATTGAACACCCAGCTGTAACTTCACCCTCCTGCTGCCCTTGGATTAAAATAACCCACGAGGCCCAGGTTTTAGAACAGAGGCCTAGTGGGTGACATTAAGGACAAGCTTATTTTGTAAAAGCTATCATTTGTAAGCAGGTTGACAAATGTAATTAAATACTTAAATTGTTATAATTATCAAGCTACAATTTTCAGTTTAAGTTACAGTAACTTTAACAAATATCACACAATTTACCACACATTTATTAACCATTATTTAACTAGGCAAATCCCATTGAGATCACAGATCTCCTTTGCAAAGGAGGCCAGGGTCTGAAAGCAGCCCAACATATAAAACATATAAAAGTATTTGTTTTCTCATTGATCCACGAGCACAAGACATTTGTTTTTCATCAGAAGCAACCGGGGCTCAAACCCCCCGATTCAGGATTATGATGACACTGACCACTGAGCCACTGCCGTGCATTTAACAGTAGATCAGTGATATTTTGTTTATTTATTTATTTGTATATCGTTGGACACCAGTGAATTATTTAAATGGAAGTTATAAAGAAAAAAATACTGTTCTGCTAAAAAGTGGAATTATTGTATTATTATTATTATTATTATTATTATTATTATTATTATTATTATTATTATTATTATTATTTTTACACATATATTTTGTAGAGTGCAAAAATATAATAAATTATAACTGTAAAGGGCAACAATCTATCTTATTTGAGTGATATAATGTATTTTTCTGTTAGTTTTTTATCGTTACAAATAGTTTTCTTCATAATGTGGAGAATGTTGTTTGCAGCTTTCCACTGAGAAAGCTCTTTTAGTTTTAAAGAAAAAGCTTGTTTTGCTGTAAACAGTCATGATAAACATAGATTGCTTAATTTCAACTATAAATATAATATTATATAGTGTCAAATATATTGTCTGCTATCAATCATAGTACTTCCAAAACTGGAAATGACAAGTTGGAGCTTTAAAAAAATGTGGTAAAATGTGATCCGTGCATCTTTGACTTTTAAAATGGCAAAAATCCAGCACACATAAACATTTTATGGCTTTATAATTCATACCATCTATTTGTTCAGCGTAGCAGTACACATCATATAGATCGTTTGGATTCATTGTCCCGTAGTTTCTCACTCCTGGTTGCCCATCCATGTCTCCATAGCAACCTTCACGAGGGACCTGGATTGGATACCTGCATCAAGGGAAACATAAACGCATCATAATTATTAGAAAACTTTAAAGTAAGTTCAAGAATATTTAGCAGTTTGATCTTTTTTTTTTTTTTTTTTAAACTGAAAAATGGTGATAAACTACCTGACGGACTGATCTGCGAGCCAGCCTGCGTCGCACTGCTCGTACCCGTCATAATAAGCTGCCAGCAGCTGGTCGGGAGTTGCAATCTGTGCACCAATGGATGTACAAGCTCTCTGGGCCTGCTGAAAGGAAAAGGCATACCGGCCCAAAGCGTCTCGATAGTGGAACACGACCCCTAGACACATAAAAATGAACATCATCATCACATGCTGACCACATGCACAGAAACAAGACAGATCATGGCGGCTGGGGAGAATTTATCACTGTTAATATATCAATCACCATTGACTTTGACTTGAATGATGTCGCTGGAATCTTCCAGCCCCTGCTGCACCTCACAGCGGTAATGACCCGAGTCGCTGTGGCGCAGATCTCCTAACCACAGGGACACGTCGTCAGGGGAGGACGTGTAGTTAAACAACGCAGCCCGATCTCTGTAGGCATCGTTGATCTTCACCCTCTGACCTCGTACCACCAAGATCTGCGTCTCTACCCCACCGGACACCACTGTCCACTTTACCCGGGGTACCACTGGAGGAGAGGAGGAGGAAGAGGAGGCGAGAGATACAAAGCAGGGGATGGAGATGGAGCTGCCCAGAGGGGTGAGAACTAGACCTGAGTGAGGGATGTTCACTTGAAGCTGCCGCACTTCCTCTGAAAAATAAATGAACAAGTAAGTAAATCCCGAATATAAAGAAAAAAAGTCATTGTAAATTTTTACTTTAAACCAACTTTTGGTCCTTTCAGCTACTTTTAACTTATAAGAATATTTAATATTTATATTATGAGTGGGAAAAGAAGACGAAGAGGTACCATGTGCAGATGGAGTTTGGATGGGAAAGGCCAGAGCGAGACGACAAACTGCACAAAGGAGTGGAAGTATCTGGACATGTCTGTTGAGATAAAGTAAGTAAATGTTACATAATATAATATATATGAAAAAACAGTGAACACTGTGAATAAAACAACATTAGGTTAACTTTCAGTGATAATGACAAAAACAAACACTTTATCTTTTAACACCAGTTTCACAGATGCTTCCCCATTAAGAGGCCTTTCCGACACTGGGAGTCATTTATAATGCTGATTCAGTGAAAACACACTTTACTGACCTGAAAAATACATCTGTGCTGTAGTACTGAAGTAAAAACAACATCTTTGTTTTACCGTCGCCTCGCCATCTGTTTCACGTGTACAAATAAATACTTGAAGTTCAGTCTTAAGATTTATCAATGTAATGTCTAAGGCTAACGTACTGTACAAAACATGATTTGGCGAAAACATTTCATTCATTTATTCTTTTTCATTTTACCCCTTTCACATGTAATTATTTTATTAAGGTTAAAGCAGGAGTGTCAAACCAGCTTACAAAAGGAGGCCAAAATTAAAACCTTCTTCAAACTAAGGGCCACTTTCAAAATCTACATGAACTCAATTAGATAACCACCATCTTTTCTTGGTTGCAGGTTGAAAGACTTTGATTGGTCTCATTTGATGTTAGCTGTTGAACTTTTGACATCATAATCAAAGTTTACTGAGGAGAAAAAGTAATTAAAGTGTTTTACATTTAAAATTAACATCTTGGGGGCCAGATAAGATGGCAACGAGGGCCAAATTTGGCCCCCAGGCCTTGAGTTTGACACATATGGGTTAAAGTTTCTACAAAAATAAACAAGCAGTCCACCTAATAGTTGCCATTATTATAGTTTACCTTGAAATTGTGGCAACCAAAAAGTAAAGAAGGAGAGAAAACAAAGTACTTATGGTCTGCTCTGTTAATAATCATTATATTGAATAAAAACAGCTTCTATGTTTTACCGTATTTTTCAGACTATAAGACGCACCGGATTATGAGGTTCATTAAGTGAAACAAAACAGTCAGATAAGTCAAACTTTATTCAGCTCATTCACAATAACCACATAAAAACGATTCGAGGTCAGTAAGCAGAACCAGAATTAATACAAAAGACGCAACTGATTATAAGGCTCATTGTCAATTTGTGAGATAATTAAATGATTTTAAGTGTGCCTTATACAGTAGTCTGAAAAATACCCTGGTAAAGTCCAGCACCACAAACTGTGTTTTGTTCTTTCTTGCCATTAAGCAGCATTATTTTCACAGGCAAACATTTAAACCTAAATATCTGTAATCTGCTGGTTTTAAAGGGTGAATCCTTGTTTTTACATTACTTTGGAGTAGTTGCTTTTAGTTTAATTACAGGAGTCTCAGAAGATAAATAAGCAAAAGTATCTGAGCTCAACCTGCAGTAAGCTTCTCTAGTTTCCAAAGACAAAGTGATAGTGCGGGCTTTGATCCACAAGCTGTTCATCACCTCCGCGAGTTAATGGCAGTGGCTCAGCCTGGAGGCATCCTGCCAGGCCTCCGTCACCAGCCTGGTCCTGTTATTAACCAAGAAGGCCTGGCAGGATGTCTGCAGTGACCTCACACAACCTCCGCAAAGACAATTAGGAAGATGGAACTGTTCATACATCATTTAGAAGTTGAGTCTGAGCAAAACGCTAATTTAGTTTTATGACTTGAAGGTACCTTTATCTATACTGTATATATAATTATTAGTAACAAATGCTATATTGTGTGTACATGTATTTGTGTAGGTGCGTAAGTTTGTTTTTTACTCATTTTGTCTAAGGTTAACTTGTAAGTTTATCAGAATGTGAAAAATACCTGTGGCAAACGAAAAGTGTTCATTTTTTTTAATAAAATACCCTGCGGATCAAATTCTATAAAAATGTTCATATTAATTTTTTTAAATAAAGCTTTTTTTTTTTCTTTTCTCCCTCTCTGCAGCTCACTTCCAAATAATCCATGGACCCATATCATTTCCTGTCCCGGTGGTTGGAGACCTGTCAAAACTTTTTTGCTGGAGAAATCGTGTAATTATAACAGATGCCAATATAAAGGTTTATAAATTAATGTCTACATCTATTTATTTTTATCCAAACTAGAGCTGTTTTAAGATCAAGCCTCTTCTTAAAATATTAATTCAATTCAGTTCAATTCAGTTTATTTATAGCGCCAAGTCACAACAGAAGTCACCTCAGGACACTGAACAGAAACATTCATATATAAAAATAAGTTAACACTATCTGAGGAGCAGACTGCTTTGAGTTTAACTCCAACTCTCATCTTGAGCAAGCACGAAGGTGACAGTGGAAAGAAAAAAACTCCCTCATGAGGAAGAAACGTTTTACAGAACCAGGCTCAACAAGCGGCTATCTGCTTCAACCGGCTGCGTTTGAGAGGAACAGGAAGGAGGAACAGATACACAATGGCAGGTCAAGAATCACAATAAATCATTCAATTTATCCTCCACTAGTCTAAGCCTATAGCAGCACAACAAGCCAACCCTAACTATAGGATTTATCAAAAAGGAAAATCTTCAAACTGGACAATGTGTCAGCCTCACGGACAGAAAAGTTGGTTCCACAAGAGAGGAGCCTGATAACTGGAAGATCTTCCTCCCATTCTGCTTTTAACTCTAGGAGCTGTGAGTAAACCTACAGTGTGAGAGCAAAGTGCTCTGTTAGGAAAATATGGAACAACAATAACTCAAATGTAATTTATAGATATGATCTCTCGGTTAACACTTTGGCAGCAGCATTTTGGATTAGCTCATCAGTCAAATCTGAATTAAAATATTTCTTCAAACTGAGGTCGTTTAAAAACAAATGTCCACAACAGGTAAGAAAAAGAATGTCCAGAACCTCACTTCAAAAGATTTGAACCATCCCTTTAAGTTTTAGCAGCAGTGGCAGACTGACAGTGAGAGCTCAGTTCATGCAGCAGATAGCCAGTTAGTGAAGCTGCTGACCCGTTAATGCTTTAATGTACATATACAAGTGTATTTTGTTAAAAGGAACAGTCATTATAATTTAAAGGGAACAGATAATTTTGTAAAGACGAAATATATAAGAAGTTTTAAGGGTAGATCTACTTCGATTAAGGGAATTAGTTTATGGAATGGTTTGGATAACGATATCAAAAAGGAGAATTCGTTAGTTGTATTTAAAAAAAAAAGATTAAGAATGTATTGATGATGAAATATATTTAAGTTGGACTATGGTATGGAATTATAATGAATAATTGTGATGAGTTTTGTGGTTGGTTGTGTTATGTATTGTTTGAATAGATTGTTTAGAAAGGGCAGAAATGATAAGAATTTGTTCTACTGCTGCCTTTCATTTTATATGTATCTTATTTTAATTGTATGGAATAAGTCTTGTTTTTACTGAAATGAAATGAATGAATGAATAAATAAATAAATAATGTAACTAAAGGCTGAAAAAAAAACCTGAAATAATTTCACTCTGACTTTTAACGCTTCTTCAGTGATCTAAAACAAAACTCTCATCCTGGTCATATACTTTTATTTTGGTCAACGTTTGAGCTTTCCCTTGATTTCTGATGGCAAACAAAATATTTGACAGATTCTTCAAAAACATCAGATGGGAAAAAAAAAATAATTATCTACAATATAAAGCGCAAATATTAGTATTAATTATTCAAGATGCAAAAACTTGAAACAAAATATACACATTAGAGCCTGAAGTTTAACAAGTACTAATGAAAATGGACTTTTGGTGTATTTGCATATCAAACTCGCTCTTCGTGAGGAGCCAGCACACACAGCGCACTATAAACTGTTAAATCAAGCGGCCTTCTTTTCTGGGGGTATAATTGTCGTCTGTGTTCTTGCCAGCTGGGCGGACGCTACACGGCGGCTATCACTATTAGTATTCTCGACAAGAAAACGCCTCACGAGCAACGGGCCAAGAGGACAGCTGCACACTGTGCTTTCACTTCATAGCAGCTCCCTTACAAAAGGCTTCATGGAAAATTAAAGGGCCGGCCGCTGGCACGCTTACTCACTTTTTTCTTTTCTTTCTCTTGCTCTTTTCATGGAGGGAGAAGGAAGTTTTAAACCACTAAGAATCACTGCGGTCCAGGCTTTGTACAGAAGCAACATCAACATCAAGACTCGGGACACTGACTCCAATGGCCTCACTGTTGTGCTTAAATACTGACTTGTACATTCACAGATGACAGAGGAGAACACCCTGGTTGTTGGGTTATTTTTTGCCCCATCTTTAGATCATGATTTTCACTGAAACCCTGCAGCTCTTCTAGTTTTCATGACAGAAACGACAAGCCGAGCTGAAATCGATGCAACACGAGGGGTAACCTCTGCAGAATTCTGCGTCAGCGTCAATGCAGGGAAGCCTCGTCCTCCAGCAGCAAACCATAAAATGAGTCCCGATCCCTAATTTAGCCGGGTCAGACATGTCTGTTTGACTAATGCGTGAGCTCTGCAGAGTGCTGAGCTGGAACTGGCCTGAGAAGCATTAAGTCTACATTACTGCACAATAAACGTCTCCTGGAAGGCAAACGGACTGATTCTTTTACGAGGTGCAAATGTGGTTGTTGTGGCTTTGTTGCCCTGTTTGCATCTACAGCCTTTTGAGTTTTATGACTTAAAGTGCAGGTTTATTAATGTGACTCTTCGGATGATAGTGCGCAACATTCTGTGTGTCAAATTAAATTTATAGTAAGTTACTTTCGGCTGCTCCCTTCTTCGGGGGTTGCCACAATGAGTGAACTCACATGAAAGGTTTGGCGGTTGTTTCACGCCGGACGCCCTTCCTGAAACAACCTGGGCTCGGACCTGCAACCTCACGAGACTGAGCAGCTGCTGCAGCCATTTGAATTAATCTTACTGACAAACAAGCTTCTATTTCAGAGCAGAACATTCAGGTTGTTTGACTCATTTTTTTATGGTTTCTGCCAAGAACAACCCTGCAGGTCAAGGAAGTGAGCTGTTCTGGTTTTAACATTTTAAAACAGAATCTCAATGCATTGTCTGATTAAGTGCTTATTAACTCTTCACAGGGGCCCTCAACCTCATTTGGAAAGTGTATTTTAAACATGTGGTTTGATCTTTGCAATCTTAAGCAAAAGGATTTAGTTCCTAAACCTAAACTCAAAATCCAAAGAAACATTTCAAGTTAACTAGAACAAAAGTTTTAAAAGGAACGACACTGAGATTAGTTTAAATAAAACGTCTCTCAGATGAACCTTTTTATACAAACTTTTATGTTATATGTTTTACATTAGACTGTAGGGCAAAAGTTAGATTAATTTATATTTAAATCTCACTTCATGCTTTTGTGAAACACTAAGATCTTTGGTCTCATGGTGTTCACATTGGACAGACTGGGAGTCTGAAGAAATTTCCAGAAATCTTCCTGCTCCTAAAGCTCCACAAACCAAATCTTCACTCATTTCTGCCTGAATGAGAACTTGGTGCCACAAAATAGTGGGTAAAATAATAACCTCCTTATAAACTATAATTTCTTCAACTTGAGGAGCTCACATCCCCTTGGGAAGATGAGGTAAGATGAAGCTCTGAAACAACCATGAGCTCCACAGTGAGTGTACCTGCAGCGATCAACCACACCACATGTGGCTCGACACGAGTCAGACCGCTCACTCGGTGCCACAACTCTGGCTCCAGCGGACTCATTGCCTCCACATCGCCAAGAAAACCACCGGTATGTCTCCCACCAGGATGTCTGCATCTGAGAAGCCACCAGCTAAATGATTCAGCGAGCTGTGTGTCTGGGACAGAGTCAAAAATCCCAGACCTGATGCGGTAAATCCAGAGAAACACAGTTTGCCCATGATGACACACAAAGTACTTCGGTTGGTTTCGCCTCATAAAGGCTTGGACATGGTTTCCATGTCCACGTGCACAAAGTCACTTTTACTCACACATCTTTTTAAATTAAGTCGGCTGCACCACAGCGTGTGGCCGATGGTTCCACCGTTTTCCACTCCAACCCAATAGGTGGCGATATGTCCTGTATTTTATGCACCCGTGCTGGTTTTTCACAAAGAATTTCTTGACGTTTTTGCATCTCATAGTGATAAATTGTGCAAATGTGGATAACAGCAAATCTCCTCGCACAATATCAAAAACAAGCGTTTTTGCAGTTCACGTTTTTCTGTTTGTTTTCAACTGTTTTGGCCCGGTTGTCCTCTGGCTGGTTTGATGAGTAGTAAGTGGTCATTTTGCCTACAACATTTGACTGTTATGCATTGATGATCAATTGTTTTTGTCTTTTCTTTTCTTTATACCTGCTGCTAGGTGAATTTTTCATAAGCATGTCATACCATTTCATTTCTACGCCGATGACTGTCAGATCTACTTCCATTTGAAGCACATCATTGCACAATCTATTCAACTTCTGCTCGACTGCCTGGCCGACATTAGGGACTGGATGACTTGAAATTTCTTAAGTTTTAATGAGATGACGTCTGAAGTCATGTTGTTTCCTCTTAATGGCACGATCAAGAACCACTGCATCGACCTGCCCTTTCTAGCCCCATTAGAGAAACAAAGAGTCACAAATTTGGGAATGACAATGGACCCTTCCATGAAACTTAGTCATGTAAACATGATTGAGGCAACTTGTCTAAGCTGAAGCCCATATCGTCCAAGAATAACCTTGAGACTATAATACAGGGGCTCATAACATCCCGGCTCAATTACTGTAACGTGCTTCTGTTTGGAATCAGTCAGACCTCCATCGCACGATTACAACTGGTCCAAAATGCTGCAGCCCGATTTTTAACCAATGCAGGCAAAAGAGAGCACATTACACCAGTCTTGGCCTCCCTGCACTGGCTCCCGGTTTACCCTCAAATTCAGTTCAAAATATAAAAACTCTGATCAGTTCTGCCCCCTCCTATCTCATTGTTTTGCTGCAGCCATATGTCCCACAGCGCCCTCTGAGGTCAGCAGATCAGATGCTTCTATTGGGTCCAGGAACCCGTTTTTAAGCTCAGAGGTGACAGGGTCTTCTCTGTTGCAGGTCCAAGACTGTGGAATGACTTACCACTGCATGTCAGGCAGGCCCCCTACCCCGTGGTCTGTATTCTTAGCCATTTGTTATTATTATTTTCCATTTGGATCTATGTATATTTTGCTTTACTCGTTTGTTTCTGCTGTACAGCACTTTGGTTGGGCTTGTTGCTGTTTTAAGTGCTCTATAAATAAAATGGTATAGTATGTTTTAGACTGATGGCCGTCCATTTTGCATGCGGGAAGCCATGCTGGGAACTCCACAGCAGACTGGTTTGAAACACGTCAATAAGATACTACTCAGTACGACAGATCCTGCTGGCAGGCCTCAAACTGATGAAGTCTTTTGGATGAAAGGCAAAACATTTTTTTCCGAAATATAAACTGTCCATATGACATGATTTAACTATTTTGTGATACACTAGGCACTTTTTTTTAAAATTATTATTATTTCCTTAACAGTCCACTGTGAGGCTCTGCTTTCAAACCAAAGTTAATAGAGTTAAGGGGTTAAGGATGCCATTGCATAAGCATTGAATCAAAGATTTAATGCTGTTGCTCGTCATGCAGATTTGAAACAAAACATAAATATTATACAACAAAATGTGCATCCCAATCAGGAATAGTGTATTTTTGGTAGTGATATGTACAAAGGGCAAAAAAAAAAAAAAAAAAAAAAAAAAAAAAAAAAAAAAAAAAAAAAAAAAAAAAACAATGGAGATCAAGTCTTCCTTGTAGCTCTGACATCCTTCACAGTAGAAACTTTGTCCCAAGTTTAAATGAGACACAGAAAGTTGGACTTTACATGACTGATCTGGATTTTTACCCAATTATACTTTAAATTTTATAACTGGAATCAGTTTAAAGTTTACAATTTTTGATGATGTCACAAACTAATTATTGAATTTTCTAAAAGTTTTTTTTTTTGCAAACAAACTCTTCTAACAAACAAACCCAGAAGTCTTGTCTGTTACATTAAACACATTATACATATTATAATCTGGGGATCTTTCATCCAATGTGTGTCTAATTGCTGTAGGACGTACATTTTTGTCATCCCTTCATAACACACACTCCAACAGACCAGTTATGCTTTAGGTCAAAACATTTTCTCCAAAACTAGAAATGAAGTCTTTTTTTAACTTGGCATACTTCTTACATAAAACACTGTAGAAACATAAAAACTCACACGTGCGCTGCTGTTTAAGAAATATTAAGATCAGAATTTAAGTTTTTGCACAGCGACTACTTGTTTGAGGCTTATTTTCTAGTCAGTCTTTTTTTTGTCTGCCTCTCACATTTGGCAGTCAGGAAGTGAGAGACAGGTGTGTGGTTGCCATGGTGACCATCATGAACCACTGGCAGCAGCTTTAACATTTCCATAGACATTTTACATCTTTAATACAACATTTATACACCAGCTTTTCAGAGTAATTACCGGTAAGCGGAAATTTTGTCCAGGAGCTCCTTAAAAATCTTTACACAACTGTTCTGTTTTATTTATTTATTTTATATTGCGTTTAAGTTGTTTGCTCTGTGTCTTCTTTTGGTTTCGAGTTCATCGTCAAGCTTGCAATTTTATGCAAATCCTCTAAAATCCTGCAGCAGAGATGCACTCTTGAGCTGTTCGGCTACAGAAAACAAGTTTCACAACTTTAAGAAGTGCACGAGTCTCGTCACTTTCTCAGCTCAGAACAAACATGGAGCAATTAAAAATCTTTGCTCACTTCTTGTATACATGTCTGCATGTTGCTGACAACTAAATCAAAGTCAGACCAGGAGCTCATGGTTGTAATTTAAGCCTGGAAGACATACGAACGTTGCTGTTCAGCTTTTAATTATGCGTCTTGTTCTATAGTTTGTTTGTGGTTTTGGTTATTTTCGCCGCACTTGTTTGAACTTTACATTTTGGCTTTACAGTTTTGGCGCTCTCTCTCTCTTTTTTCTGTTTGGCTTTGTTTCCGCTTTTGTGCAGACGCCAGTGACGTTTGGTGCGAGTGAAGCTCAGAGTTTATACGGAGGCAGGACGGTTCAAACTGTTGTGCACATAGAGCTTTGTGCAACCAGGAGACAATCTTCACTAAAAGGTGCACACGATGGGATTGTTTTGGGAGCGTCGTCATGAAATGTGGAAAACTCCTGAAGTTTTCCAGACGAATATAAACTTTTGAATCTGTGAGTTTCAATACCTACTGTTAGTTCACATAACCAAAACTAATGTTCTATATTTTCTCATGCTTAACAGGACAAACTTGTATCAAAGAGCCACTTAACCCATATGAGACAGGGCTAGTCAACTGGTGGCCCAGGGGCCAAATCAGGCCCACGGTTGAACTCAGTTCGGCCCACCAATGGGTTCATTTTAAACAAAACTACATTTTAAACCATAAAACAACCTTACTTAATGACAATAACTGCTGGATAACCCTGTAACTGTGCCCCCCCCTGAGCAATTTAGTTGAATAACCATAATAAAAGGAAATGGGATGTCCTTAATTTACCATCTCCCTGAGGTGGATCTCAGAACGTCACAGAAAACACTCAGAATTTAAAGCAGCTCCTTTGGTCTTTAAAAATAAAAATATGAAATAAATGAATAAATAAGCACAGTGCACACCATAAAGAAAGAAAAAAACATAAGCATAATAGAAATGTTGCAGTTTTAACTATAAAAATGAATGAAAGCTGAATGCTTTAGCTCTTACACTGAGGAGACAATTATTTTAAGGTGTCATAAATTACAAAAATAGACATTTTATTTAAAAACAATTTTCAGAACAACTTTCCAAAGGTCAAAACCTGCACATTATCAACACATAAGAAGCCTACCTGGTTCTTCTCAGCAGCATGTCAGCTGGAGCAGGACAACGTCACTTCTTGTCTTGTTTTTCACTGAAGTGTGTTTCTCCTGCCAGCTCCTGTGTGCTGCAGTGCGACTGTCCTGTCAGGAGAAAAGCTGCTCTGGATGCTCTGCAGGTAGATGAAGGCAGGAGCTGCCACTGCCTCACAGGCTCAAGGAGGAAAGGAGGGAGCTGGGAGAGAGTCAGG
The DNA here is from genome assembly GCA_031762415.1 of Simpsonichthys santanae. Lineage (NCBI taxonomy): Eukaryota > Metazoa > Chordata > Actinopteri > Cyprinodontiformes > Rivulidae > Simpsonichthys > Simpsonichthys santanae. The sequence continues at coordinate 19,439,858 of JARVLU010000583.1, read as the reverse complement.
CTTCAAATGAAACCCTGAACTGCCCACTTTCTTTTTTTTTTTTTTTTTTTTCCATCCAACGGTCGGGATGGAAGTGACGCACCAAGAGGGACAGACAGGATGGTATTCCAGTGGAAGAAATTTGGAACATGTGGACGAAACGGGATCAGTTGAGTCAGCTGCTGCTGCTGCAGGTGACACTGCAGCACAGGAGGAAGACGAAGAAGCTTATTTAAGGCCCAGCATTCCTCAAAAGAATGCATATCGCCCACAAATTTGACAGAGTAGCCATTTTTGTGTCTTTCATATTTGATTAGCTGTGACAGCCATCATGAACTGGCCGTGACTCCAGCAGTTAATCAGTTGTTGAAGTTAATTCAGTACAGGTAATTGTACGGAGCAAAGCTCCAGCCAAATGCTTTCTTTTGAAACTAGCTACAAAAGAGGCTCTTTTAAGTGTCTTCACTCAGCAGAAGACCAGGAGCACAGTTAAATTCAGAACCACCAGCAGACAAAAAGACTTTTGTTCAACTATCTCAGCTTTGGAACAAATGATCCAGAAATAAACGAAAGACAATAAAATCTGAGAGGAGGGAAGAATTTCTATGTTTTAGGCTGTTTGGAGCTACAAACCCTGATGATAATCAGATTATTTGTCCTGACTTGGAGCAGAGATAATTGACTCCAGTCATCCCTTTAAATTGATTTAATTTACACTTCGCAGTGGACACATGACATTTTCTAATTTCTCATTCTGTGTTTTCTTTAAATCTTTATGATCAAAGCCAGCAAATATACATTTGTTAATTATTCAATTTTTGGTGCTGCTGTTGGTGAAATCAGGTCTCGTTCAGGTCATTTTATCCTTCAGGCTGAAGTTGTAGCTACGGTGAGTTTATTGTCAATATTTTAATGTCTGCGGTGTCATCCAGTTGCTCGTGAAACACGCACGAACTCAAACGACGACTAATCCGAGATGTGCTTTGAACGCAGTGAATGATGCCTTGTGGACGTCCTGTGACTCAGCAGCAGCTGCACACCTGAGGAATCTCACACTCAGGTAACAGCAGGGCAGTCTGGGAAGGAAATGTCAAAACTCAACGAGCAGACAGAGATCGCAGGTTTGATTCCGACTGTCACAGTGACCCAGAATGACTCAGAAAACAGAACTGTAACCTCATTGAAGAGTAACAGAAAAACCACTGAAGACTTTTTGTACACTGGTGATGCTAAAGGAGAAAACGCCAAATGAATTTCACCATCATCTGCTGATTTTCACCAACGCAAGACTTTATCACCCCTTTGATGTAAAAAATTATGTTCAATGCCACAAGATTTATGAATTGGTCCCACTAGTTGTTGTCTCGTCAGTCCAGTCAGAATAAAACTTCACCTTTCCAAACTGAGATGTGCTATCTACAGCAGATAAGATATTTACTGTTCACAACCTTTCTACAGAAAATAGTTTCAAAGGATCTGAATTGTTGTTTCAGTCTATAAAGACCCAATCAGCAGAATATCGACAGTGTTTTCTCAAAAGCTGCGACACAAATCAACAGTGATGGTCGCTCAGCACCAATAATGAACGTTGCTTCTGTAAATAAACAAGTAAATAATATGTTACTGTTTTAAAATTGTTGTGTTTTTGCAGGAGCACATGATCAGTTATAAGATTTGTCAATAACTTTTAATCAGGAGCACTCCGAGACAAACTCCTTGAATGTAACAAACGTGTTGGAATGAATTATCAGAACTCACCAGCATGTAAATATTTTTTTACATTATAATTTAAATGAGATCCTTTGTTTTCTAATTGTAAAAAGGCTCATTCTACAATTATTATTTTCCAGTTTAAAGTTTTTCCCTGCGTTTTTCATCATCTATGTCAGCAAACAGCAGTTTCAACCACTCAGTTATCAAAACTTTTGGCTCATTTAGCAGATAGGTGCTGAAACTTTAGGGATTTGTAGCTTTTACATGCATTTTACTTTAAAATGTTTACTGAATTTTATTCTGGTTTTGTTAATATGTATGTGGAATTTTAATATTAGTCATGTGACCTTTCAATTTTTTTGTTTAGAAAAATTTATAGTTTAGCTATAATTTTAGCTTTCAGCTATTTTTTGCTAGCCTTGAGCCTTCTGTTTTGCTAAGTTTAGCTTTTAGCTAGTTTTGCCCATTTACACCTTTAGTTATTGTTTTTCCAACTTTACATTTTAGCCTCAATTGAGCCAATTTAAACTTTCATCTATAATTTTGCTAATTTATGCTTTTAGTTGTTTTTCTGACTTTAGCTTTTATCTTCAATTGAGCTAATTTTAGCTTTTAGCTACAGTTTAGCCCATTTAAACATTTAGCTATTGTTTTTCCCGACTTGAGCTTTTAGCTTCAATTGAGCTCATTTATGCCTTTAGCTGTATTTTTTTGCTATTTTTTGCTTTTAGCTTGTGTTTTTATGAATATCTTTTATCTTCAATTGAGCTAATTTTAGCTTTTAGCTATAGCTTTGCCCATTTAAACCTTTAGTTATTGTTTTGTCAATTTTGGCTTTTAGCCTCAATTGAACTAATTTTAGCTTTTAACTACAGTTCCGCAAAATTAAAACTTTTAGCTATTGTTTGCTGGCTTTAACTTTTAGCTTCAGTCAAGCTAATTTTAGCTTTTAGCTATAGTTTTGCTAATTTAAACCTTTAGCTATTGTTTTGCTGACTTTAGCTTTAGTTTTGCTAATTTATTTAATTTATGCTATAGTTCTGTAAATTAAAACTTTTAGCTATTGTTTGCTAGCTTTAACTTTTGGCTTCAGTCAAGCTAATTTTAGCTTTTAGCTGGTGTTGCCAATTTAAACGTTTAGCTATTGTTTTATAGGTTTTAATTTTTAGGTTAATCTGAACTAATTTCAGATTTTAGCCACTTATTTTGCTTTGATAATTCAGTTCCAGTTTCTTCAGCAAACTTCAGCAGTCATTCAGCATTCACATTGTATTAGAGGGGGTTTTCTTCTACCATATTTTTCAGACTATAAGGCGCACTTAAAATCCTTTTTCTCAAAAATCGACAGTGAGTCTTATAGTCTGAAAAATACGGTATTTCTGTTGAATAAGAAACTATAAATCAAACCTTATTCATGTTCATCATTAACGTCTAGTTTTAGGCATCTTCTACTTTTGAACAAGAGTTTTAGTTTAAACACCAATTTGACCGTAAAATCAATTAATTAAGTCTGGATCAGGAATCTAAGGAACTTACAAACACTGCAATACGTTAAAGCCATGTGCAAATATCTACTTGGAGCTACTTAAATTTGACCAAACACATTGAAACATGGATCCAGGTTGCGCCTCAGACATGCAAACAAGCTGAAGTTACATTTTCCAGCAGCACCCTATAATCAGACGCCACCATTACGCTGTAGCTGAGCTCAGATCATCGAGTGAGTCAAGAGCAGCACTTCAGCTTTCTTTGAAACTGTTCAGATGTTGAGGAGATGTAACAAATCCTCATGTTTCTAAAATGATGCTTTGAGTAAAGCTACTTTAGCTTATATCATAAATAACTTTGTGGCGTGCAGCCTGCACCATGGGAATCATTATCAGACGTTACTTAATGGAAAAGGTGGACATTAATGTTTTTGGCTGTCTGTTACCAAAATATCTCATGAGCCTTTGGAGACATTTTAATTAACCTTTTAATCACCGAATTACAACTGATTTACTTTTGGAGTCAATATAGTTCAGTATAGCCGCCACAGCTAATCAACAGTAGTTAACACTAAAATGATTATAACTTGGTCAGTTCTACTAATATTGAGCTATAAGTGGGTGTGGTAGTAGCTGAGAGTCACTCACAACATATGCTATTGAGTGTGACATCATATAAGACGTTATTTTTGCGGTTTGACCAAAACAGCAGATTTTAGTTTAAAACTAAAAATGGATGGGCGATATGCATTCCTTTAATGATTAGTAGGCCTTTAATTAACGCATGCGGTTGAGGAGCGAATATGACTCGGCTAAAATGCAGCTACGCCTTTAAGTATTCTTAATTCTGCTGATTCATGTTTGTGGTTTTGTTCAACTGGGTTACCAGAATTGCTGCAAACTCTCCACAAGGTATAAATTAGGAGATGGATGTTCAAACTTAAATCTGCGTGCACTGCACCAGTAAATGGAAAAAGCAGCCGAGACAAATGGATCCTGAGGTTCCACTTCACCTACGTTACTTTCACCTCGCTGCAGACTCAAAGAAATGACAGCAGAGATGACCAACCTTGGATTTTTTTTTTTTTTTTTCCATTAAATGAAAAACCTCAAAACCCAGTTTCCGCTGACTAGCTGCTTTTTATTCCCCACTGGATGCAGAGGGGAAACTGGCTCAGGAGGGATGAGTCTGGGAAAACTGCAGCAGCCAAACCAACAAGTCGCCACGCTTTCTGCAGGAACAAGGGTCCAGAGATCCACAGTGAAATTTGGATGCAACTGATCTGTGACACAGAGGTTGGAGAATATTTGAGTCTTTTGGTAACTTAATCCCTGCGTTTGTGGCTGCCTGCTTCATGTATCACACGAACGTCGAGCCGATCATTAGTTTTAATAAGACTGGGTAGTTTTGATATAAAGATGGATGTTTTTTTACAATAAAATTGGGGAACATCTTTTTTTTAATTATTCTATTGTCAAAACGTGACAGACGTCTGGATGAATGATTTGAAACAAGCTATCAAGCCAACAAGCCACTGCAAGCAGCTACTACAAAGCCAGGCTGTTATAATGGAGGCACTATTTTTAGATGGTTTATTTAGACAGGTGAACATCTGCCCATCTTTACTTCTGAATTTCAGCCTCTTTAAAATGTTTGTTGAACCCAGTCCTACATGCTGCTCTGGCTGTTTCTTATTCGAACCACTAACTTTTACAGCCTTTTGTTGCCCCTGACTCAACTTTAACTAGGCAAATAGGTATGAGCCTCCTATTGGAGGATGCATGGACAATTATCTTTCAGCTGGTAAGTGATTTAACCCCGACTGGTGCAATGAGTTGCTTCTCATTTTTTAAACAGCCATGTTCAATGACACATTGCGTGGTCGTGGAAAAGATGTCAGTCTGTTTGAGAAGGGTCAAATCATTGGCATCAAGCAGAGAAAACA
>JARVLU010000583.1:19400934-19416953 GCA_031762415.1 Simpsonichthys santanae | reverse complement strand
AATGTTATCAGTTGTGTTGAGGGACCAACTGACCAAATTGAAGTCCATAGTTATGATTCGGAAGATTTTGTAGAAGAAAGTCTCTCAGACAGTTTCACAGACAAGACAAAGCAAAAGCAAAGCAGAGACCGAGAGGAGACGTCCGCCCTTGAGAAGCGAAAGTGTTGAAGTGAAATCAACATCGATAAAATGTGTCTGAGATGTCTGTGAAACACCCACATATGCCCCCATCCTTATTTGCACCACTCTGCACCCTTGAGCAAGGTCCTTGCACCACCATCTACTCCCCCGGGTGCCCTAGATGCCAGTTCTCTGCTCCACACAGAGAGCTGTGGTAGCTCTGTGGTCTGTAGTTGCATCAGGAAGGGCATCTGGCGTAAAACAATTGCCAAGTCTTCATGCGAGTTTAAGTTTGCTGTGGTGACTCCTAAAGAAGGAAGCAGCCGAAAGAAGAAGCATAAGAACAAAAGTATATCAGCTGAAGACAATGCTGCTGAATACCAGTAATTCTATTTGTTACATGCTTTAGACATAGTGATTAATGTTGAGGGAAGTTGCAAGTTTACAAGTCAGGACAATAATAAAAAATAAAAAAAACATTAAAACATTTCACAATACAGTGTAATAATTCAGATTAGTCAAACAATATCACTAATATTTTACAATTAGGCTATCACTATAACACAGCATAAATAGCCAGCATTCTGAAATCTAACCATGCTATATAAATACTTTATATCATAATTTATATAAAAAAGTTGTGTCAAGTAAATACACAAAACCTTAATGTTTTCTTTAGTCATGGTCTATTTATGTGTGCTAAACAATCTGACATGTCATCTTATTTTGGCTTCAAATGTTGACAGTTTCATATAAACAGGAAGGAAGTAATGTCTTATCAGTTGCTGCAGACGACCATTGCATGTCTTTGAGAATGGGCTGATGCTGTAAAGCAAATGTTTACACTGTTAAAATGTTTTTTTGTTTGTTTTGTTTTTAAGTCAAACAAGTTAAGAATTATAAGATTAGACATGACCTTGAATTTCCATCACACATCACCAACAGCTGGCTCCTGAAATCCACTTGTTGCACCATAGAATGTGTTGCGATTGGGTATCAAGCGATGTCTTGCAACTACAGTTGTGCAGCAGGTCAGAAAAGTGAAGCAGAACCCACAGATGAACAAGAAGGACACAGCAACCCACATCAGTGTGGTGATAACAAAAGCAAACAGGTAGGTCATCTTGTGGCAAAACCGATCTGTTCCAGAGTAGTTTGGAGGATAAACTGCATAAACCCAAATAGTGCCTAGGGAAAGAATATAAAAAGTACCACACTTCAGGATGCCTCTAAATGCAAAGGATTCCTTGCAAAATCCATGTGAATGATCAGAAAAAGTTTTTTATTTTTATTTTTTTGTCGTACCTGCTATTAACCATGCAAAGGAAAAGATGTGCAAGACTGTCGTGCAGGCCAAGCTTAGGACATAAACGGCTCCGTCCACTTTGGTGCTGTAGGTGAAAATCAGAGAGAGAATGCTGGACGCTCCCAGAACAATCAGGTAAATGGGGATGTGCGGCTGCACAGGACAATGGTCCAAATGTGTGGCCCCTATGAAGAAACCATATAACACATGGATGAAAGGCCCTTCTCTGTGCAGAATTAACATTAAAAGCTGACGTATAGAATAAAACCCACCAAGTGCAATGGCTCCTATCATTACCATCCACCAGATAATGTTGACTACAACTACAAAAAAGAAGCAAAGGGTCAACAAACTTAACAAACTGATTTAAAGTGGGGAAAAAACAAGGCTTACCAAGTGTTGCAATCAAAAAAGCACTTTGAGGTCTGAAGTCCATCTTTAGAAATGAGATTTTGATTAGAGTCCAGAAAAGCTGCAGTGTTTACAATTTAAAGGTAATTTCTTTTAAACAAGAGTTAAAACCTCCGCGTGCACTAGGGTTGACAAACTTGACTGCTTTGCTAATATTGTTTGCCGTTTGAGCAGGATGTGAAGTCATGGGTCTCAAGCATTTCTACAACAGTTTTGCAATAGCACATGCCTCAGGAAACATTGATAAAATCAGAAACCATAATCTAATACAAACTATTAACATGCCTAAAGGTTTTAAACTACATAAGCACAAATGGAATTTGATAAATCAGCACATTTTACAGGCTTTGACAGTCAAACATAGGACCAAACTCAATGTATTCAATTAAAAAAAAAAAAAGACAGGAAGCCAAAATGCAAAACCCACAAATACAACTTTTTCTTAGCTCACCTGAGATGAGTCATTTCATCATTTCCACCATGCAGTATGTGTAAGCTGTAGACTAGTTGGAAATATGATTGAGCCACCCATCTCTTATCTTTAAACATGCATGTTCGGCTGCCTTCAGGTCCAGAGGCCTCATGTATCAAAGAATGCACACTTTTCATACTGAAAATTTGTGTAAGGACAAAAATGTGTGTTCAGTTTTCACACAATATTCAGATTTATCAAACCGTACGTGTAAGCACGTTTCTGCTCACCTTTACTTCATTCATCTGAACAAATGTGGAACTGAGCTCACAAGACACCTGCACTGACACGCCGTTTAAATAGATGCAAATATTTTTTGCATGTGGGATTCTTGATGTTAAAAAAAAAAAAAAAAGTAGATGCACCAAAACAAACTGAAAATTTAATGGAATGTAAGTTAGACGTTTTTAAATTAGTGGGTTGTAAAAATATGTTTGCCACACGTGTAAAGAATGATGGTTGGATGGGTTCCCTAATTTTTCATGTGTCTGGGCAAACACACAAGCTCCCTGAACACATTAAGAACCACTTGGAGCAAGATCAGATGTGCACACTGTGCTCACACACCAGTATCATACCTGTTCAAAACCTGGGATCATAGCAAGTTACATGGCTTATTAAAATAATCAAATTACAGCAGCAGTTTCCATTAGTTTACTTTAAGTGATTTGGCCCACTTAAAATGAAAAAGACAATAAGCTTATTGTTCACAAGATGTGTTGTACTGTATGAGAGTACTATATGTACTATATGTGAGAGTCCTGCTTTGGCCACGGGAAGAATCCTGCTTTTGTCTGGGTAAGGGCCGCTGCTCTGGAAGATGGTAAGTAAAACAGTGGCCACTGGTGTCAGAAGCATGTTTGTAGTGGGGGGAGACACACTGATGGGGTGGGGTCTTGGGGTCCTCCCCCAGAAAATTTTGAATAAAGTAGATGCCATTTCCTGCATTCTGGTGTATTTTAATGGGTTGTTAAATATCTAGTTTTACCTACACAAGTAAACATTTGATTCAATAAATATTTGAGTTAATGGCTCAATACCTGCCTGACCAACAGCTCTCCTTGTGTGAATAGAGCATGCTCTACGTCTCTCTCACATCCTAGTCAGTCTAAGAAACACAGTGCAGCCCAAGTTTTCAGAAAAAAAAAAACACTAGCCAATATGGAAATACAGTATAATAATCACTCCTTAACAATGGCCTAACATAAAGCAATATGATCATTCATGTTTATTAGTAGCTTAAAATACCTAATTCAAATGCCAGTAATGGCCTTGGGCTAGGTCTACTGTAACCTTACCTTACCCAACATGGATGTAATTGTGGAGGTAGTGAAGCTCACGGCATTAGCTGAGGCATTTAGTGATGCATTTATGTTTTATCAGCCAACAATAAGGCAAATAAGACAGGAAGAAAAACAAAGTAGAAACTGCAGTGGATGTTTCATGCTGCAGAGCAACACGGCAAGAATTCACAGTGAAATTCAGTATGTAGGAGTGTAAATTTTACATTACACAACCTATGAAACTTCTTTCGGCTTTTCCCTCTTCAGTGGTCTCCACAGAGTCATCCTCCATCTTTCTGTTCTCTGCGTCCGATGTCCTAACTACCTCTAACTGCATCCATTTATCTCCTCTTTGGCCTTCCTCTGTCTTGTATTCCTGGCAGCTGCATTTCTGACATCCTACCAATATACCCACTATCCCTCCCATGGACATATCCAGGCCATCTCAGTCTGGCCTCTATCTCCCAGTTGTTCAACCTGTGCTGTACCTCATCTCATTCCTAATCTTATCCAGCCTTGTCACTCCTGAGAACCTCATTTTCATTTCTGCTACTTCCAGTTCTTTGTCAATGCCACTGTCTCCAGACCACACAACATAGCTGGTCTCACCACTGTCTTGTAAACTTTTCCTTTGACCATCCAGATAACTTAGCATGATGTCTACAAGTCGTGGGATTTGTTTTACCACCTTTCACATCGTACAGCTGTAAGAGAAATCCACAATGCCAAATTTTAGTATGCAATGAAATATGCAACAAAGCTTTGAAAAGCGCTAGACAAGTTTGCTCGTAGCTTCTTTGCATGTCAGAGCCAAAACTCCATAAGATGTCGATTGGCTAGAATGAAAGTTCCTTTGATTTCATTGAATTTACCTCTTTTGTAAACTTCCGTGGTCACTACACAAGTCACGTGACACTTTTTTGAAGGGGCAGTCTCATCCTGCACTGCATAGACAGATTGTAGAGACCACTGTGCTCAGTCTGACAGATAAGCAGGAGTGGTTTTACTTTGGCAATTGCCCATATGGTTCATCCAGTGACCGGTTTGCAACTGTACATTATCAGACTCTCGCGCAGAGAATGTGCAAGCTGTGCACGATTGCGAAGGTGTGCAGTTTAGAGGGAACATCTATTTAGAAATATATATAGAAAGCATTTCAGCCATGGTGTAAGTATGTCCTCCCGCAGCAGTCACTGTTATGCACAACTTTACACAGCCAGTGATGAACTAGATTTCACAAGTCATGATATCTGGGACAAGTAAGACTGAAATTATTTTATTTAGCTGCAGCCGTCGCGTTGTGGGCCTCGTCGCCTGCTGCAGCCGTCGCGTTGTGGGCCTCGTCGCCTGCTGCAGCCGTCGCGTTGTGGGCCTCGTCGCCAATCACTCCAGTGTCTTTGTTTACTGCAAGTTCATTTTATATTGTTACAAGTCATCTCAAGTCCCCTGGCTTATATGAAATTTAAGGTTGTCAGTTTTTGGTAGCCTGGACAAGTTTCTCAACTCCAGCCTTCCAAATTTCAGAAACTTTACCTTCAGAAAGTTGTGACAACTTAGTCTCCATTGACTGAACTGCAAATATGGCTTCAAGAGGAATCTCCTTTGGCAACAGGCCTACATTCACATAGGAAGCCAAATTAGTTTCAAGCAGTTTTTTTTTGTCAACTTGAGTTTACTGATCTTACCGTTCGGAATCATCCGTTCTCCATCTTCCATCTCAAGTGGCAAGCCAGACCCTGGGAACGTAGTGGTTTAGAAGCTGGTTGTCTTTTATTTTATGTTTTGACACCATTTGCAACATTGCTTAATTCTTAGCTTATATGTCAGTAAGATTCAGAGGCTCAGAGTTTAGTTTAATTTAGCAACATGTGCAAACACTGAGGTTAGTTGCCTTTAAATTCTCATGCTTTCATTGATTTAGAAATTTGAAGAGTACAGTATATTTATTCAAACATTATGGTAAAACACAGTGACCCTAACTCAATTGCCACCAGTTTCAAAAATAAGTTAACACTAACCTTGTCTGAGGAACACAGCCACCACACAAACAATCAGGATCCAATTGCCTCCCATGGTTCCTGATGCTAACTGAAGGAGTGTGCTCTATCTGGGTTTTAACAAAACCTCAAGCTGTAAGTTTCACAGCTGTAGCTCATCTGCTCTGATTAGTGTTCTCTTTAAAAAAAAAAAAAGTCAATTAGTGTTTACCAAATCTCTGGATATTATTTGATGAGCAAGATTTACCTTTCATTCTTTAGTTTCTTAATAATTATTTTCCATTAGAGATGTTTTTGACAATGTTTTCTTATATTGGCTCTCCTATTAGAAGACTGACATGTACTGTTCATATGGACATTTTACAGTTATAGAAATAATCAAGATGTACGAAAAATTGTAACTAAATTGGCAACTACAGTACTTGTTTGCAACCCTATTTATACTGTATATATAAAGCTGCTGATTATTCTTCTAGAGACTATTGTTTCTAACTTTAATTTAAGCCACATAATACCACAACTAGTATCTAAGAATTAATTTGGGTTTCCTTACTATTAAATGATGATCCAGATAAGATTATCAGTTTTAAACACAAGATTGCTAATATTTGTGCAAATTTTAACCCTAGACAACAAGTGCCTTTTTCTCACACTTGACCTGTTGTATAATTTTATAAAGAATAAACACAAACAAGCAGAAAATATATATATTTTAATTATTGCATGATAAGGTACACTTTGCACTTGAGACATGCAATGTTTTCTCACCTTTTTCTGAGCAAAACCATGTAAGAATGTTAATCATAAATTCTTAATATTTAATTTACCCTCTATAGAAATCAAAAATATAGGTGAACACATAAACTAAAAGTCCTGCTTACAGACAGTGACATAATCATGGCTGCAAAACTTGAAAAAGATCACCGTGACAAATCTGTAAGAGGGGAGATGAAGAAATCATCAAATCTTAGGCCTAGCATTCCTTGAAGAAATTTACATATCCATGCACTGCCTCTGATTTCAAAGTTTTGAAGTAGGATTATCTCATAATGAGAAGAGATGGAGTGATATCTGTCTAAAAAAAATAACAACAAATATTGTCTCCTGAGATGTGTTATCATTTAATATTAGCGAGAATGTTGCTAAGCTACTACCACATCAAAAATTGTTCATTTTTGTTAGAGTAATTTTTGTTTTTTCCCAGGTCAATGAGCAGTAATGGCCATTTTATATTGGGTTGAAGTAAATTATTTGTGTACATACATTAAAGCACTATTGTCTAAGAGTTTCGCAAAAATCCAGTGGATCACGAGTTATTTTGCTAAAAGACAAACAAACAAACTTACCAACACAGGCTAAAACATCATTGCCCTTTTGCCATCGGTGGCAAGCAATAAAATGATTGTTACCCTGAAAAACAGAAATCCCCAAACCAGAGACAGCTGAAACCTTAACACCAGCTAACACTTCAGATGGAGAAAAACAAAATGTTATCTTCATTTGGATTATTTCAACAACAATAAACTACCTAACTCATGTCATGGTGCATGCTCAATAATCCAGGTAGATGAATACGTTATTTGCCTAACTCATCATTTTGTTCCAAAAACTGTGTGAGTACAGTAGATCATTTTTCCACAACAGTTTATTATTGTGCTTTTTGTTTTATTTTTATTTATTTTTTTTTGGTTGTCTAGTTGAACTTCAAAAATCCTTAAAAATCATTAAAAAAAAAAAAACAAAACTAGAAAAAAAGAAGTTCTCCACACAGAATTTTGTTTTATTCAAACGAAAACAGCAACAGTGTCACCATGTGGTTAAAAAAAGAGATAAAGATCATAAAAATGTTTTGGGTTTTATCTCAGCTTCAGTATATCTTCATTTATTTGTCAGATGCTTTGAAATGCCCATTTCTCCAAATGTTTGACCAAAGTTTATCTATTTTTTTTTTTCACAAACACAAAGTCATCTGCATTGTTACCACAAAATTGCACAACTTTAAAGTAAAACCTTTTCAGTCTTGCACTCGTCAGGTCATTACTTCAATTTGTAAGCAATACATGTTGTGTAAAGAACATTTCCCAAGCAGCATAATCAATTAAATTTTAAATACAAAGGGCCAAATGTAGGTACTTGGCAGCAGAATTGTCTAAGGTGTACCCCGTTTCTCACACCTTAACTGCTAGAGATTGACAACAGCTCCCCTACGATCTGGGGGGGGGAAAAAATGATGGATAGACATACTGTTTGAAATGTTAAATCTGAGTTACAGCAAGTCAAACATCTGTAGTTTGGTCATATTTATCAACAAAAAAGCTTTAAGTAATGCATTCAGCAATAATGACTTATTTTAGTTGAAGTCAGTGATCATTTGGATAATAGGCGCAGCAGGGAAGTCCATGCATATGATTCCTAAGCGGTGGTTCAGGTCCGTCTTGGCCTGCAGGTAGTCGTACAGCTGTGGGTTGATGCGCAGTGCGACAGCTCTGGGGTGTGCGAACACACCGGCTCCACTGCTGTAGGTAAGAAAAATCTGCTCCAGGTTTCCTGCAGGTGCAGCCTCGAGGTGTTCGTAGACACTTTGCCATTTATTTTTTAAATATAGAAGTGTGGGCACCTACAGCACAAAAAAGAGAGAACAATTTACTGAAACTTTTCCAAAGAATTTGGTAATTTGGGGTTTTAATATTTTGGTGTAAAATATAAACATCCATCCATCCATAAAATATAAGTAAACATTAAAAATTTACGACAATAAAAAAAGTTTCTCATACTTTCCAGTCATCAGCTATGTCTAAAGAATCATAGCGCATCCCCAAGTCTGGCCCAATAAAGTTCTGCAGAATGATGAGTTTCCCTCGGGCCTCGCCCATGGTAGGCACCAGTCGGCTGTGCCACAGCAGGTCCCAGTAAGCGTAGCGATGGATGTAGTCTACCACAGCACTGTAGATGTTATTAGACTCACTGAACTCTTCTTTGACACGCATCAGCACCGTCTCAGTTGGGAATTCATGCAGGAAATCAACCAGAGCCTCCAAAACGTGGCCAAAGTGTCCTCGCTGGTAGGACACCCCGTGGTGGAGGGTGAGGTTTCCGTTGATGTAACGCAAACGGATGTCTAGGAAACGGATGCCAGCACGGAGTTGGGAGGCTAGGCTCCACGTCTGACACTCAGCATACACCACCCCGTACAGGGCCATGGTGTTGTGGGTTCCTGACATGGTGACTTCAGACAGAGGCCTATCATCAGGGATGTCGGCCATCCAGAAAGGGTTGAGGAGATCTGGGTTGGGTGTGTCATCATAATCAGGTCTTTGAATTGCACCAGAGCTAAAACCAATGACTCTAAAAACAGCAACAAATTTAATGCACAGTCAGTTACTGCTGAAGCAAAGAACGAGTACTTGAATCACAGCATTAGAATGGAAGCATGAGGCTTTTTATTTTTACACAAGTAAGTGGAAGAAGACTTGTAAGCCAATACTTTCTTCTTAACAAACTTGACTAATCATGCCATGTAAAATCACAATTAGATATGTATATATTTTCCAATAGGTTAATAGAAATGAATTTCAAAATGTCGCAAAAGGGAAGAAACAAGGCTCTGAAACATTGTTTTAAGAACTCAACTGTTGATTCAGTCCAGTGATAAAAGGAAACATTTTCCTTAATAGAAGCTGAGATTGTGGAAATCTGATGGGTACTGGTTCAGCTAGCTTAATGCCAGCGGTAAGTTAGGGTTCATTTCCAGACTTTTATGAGGCTAACGATTGGCATCTGTTCCATTTACAAACTATGGATAGCATTCCTCAGCATGGGAGATAAGGATTTCCAATTTTGGATGGTATTTATGCATTTGGCAGTAATTTTGAGGAAGCCAAGATTAATGTACCATATCAGTTTACATACATTATTAGTGTTTATCTTAGATCCTTGTACAGTATACTGTTTCTTTTTATACTTTTTATTTTTGCTATTTTTGGACATAACTGGGACCTTGGGTACACAATTTCATTCCACGTCATGTATTACATGTGATGCGAATAACAATAAAGAACCTTGAATTACGACTAAGGGGTTCAATGGTAGGACAACTGCCTTGTGGGACCAGAAAGTCACAGGTTCAATTCCCTGCCATGCCCACATGTTGCAGTGCCTTTGAGCAAGACACCTAATCCTAACTTCTCCCGCCACTTGTGTGTAGTTCGTGTGTTATGGGTCTCACATATCTCTACAATTAGGCTCTGGTCTTCAGTCTGAAAGGGTGCAGTGACCTATCAAGGTTGGGTGAAAGCCGAGTCTTTAGTAGAAGAGATTGAGTTTTCTGGGTTGTATTGATGATGGAGGATCAAAGGAAGTGGGAGACTGATGTTGATGGACGGGTTAAAATATACAACTGACGTCTTGAACTTTAAGTTTTTGTACAGCTGCATTGCAGTATGTTGTGCTGCACTTTTTGCAGATACAGTATTTCTAAATATCTATGCCTCTTAATTAATGGTATTATTTACTAACAGTATAGGCTTATAGTGTTCAATAGTTACTTCTTGCTTGTTCTCTGAGTCAACTTTTGAATGCACTCACCCCAGCAGGACCATCAGCTCTGGTACCAACTTGTACATTGCTACTTTACCTAGTGTGATGTATCTCCTTATGTGCAATGTTTTAGTCCTGAAAACAAATGCAAACAGGAAGCAAATAAAAAAAGCAAAAAAAATAAATAACTTGATGTAATGATAGAAAATGGACATTTAGATGCTGTTTTACAGTATAAAATCAATAGACAGAAAGAGATCTCCATAAAGGTGGTCTGTAATATGAGCCAAAATTTGGCTGTAAATGTTACTTTTGAGCAGTAAACATTACCGGTAATCAGTGTTTTATATTATTGTCTTGACCCATATGCTCCAGATTACAGGTGTCAAATTAAAGTTTGTGTTAAAAATACACATTTCTCACATAGTAACTCTACAGGGTGCATAAAATACATTAAAATAATACTGATTTTTCTCTATTTTTCAGTCTTATTCAGCCAGGCAAATCATTTAGTTCTTATTTACATTCTTGCCCTGGCATATAGTAAAGTCTTTTGAGGAATTTAGGTAAAAGGTGAGAAAGATATCTAAAATTAAAAGACAATAAAATAAAAATAAAAAAACACTAGATTTAGTTCAGTTCAAAAGATTAAAAAAACAACAATTGTTCTGCTAACGTTCAGTTTATTCTAAAGTGTAAAGCACATTTGCTTTGTCAGAATAAAAAATAAATAGTGAATGCAATTTGGCTTGGTTCTGACCTGAGGTCAGGCTCGGCAGGGTTCATACGGACCAGTTCAATAGAAGACCTAAACCCTTCTAATCCCAAAAACTGAAGCACATAACTACTGAGTCAAACCTGCTGCTGTTTACACCAGTTCATACCTGAAAGAAACCAGGCTGTGTCTGTCCTCAGTCCAGTTCAGGTGCCAGTGAACTATGGGCAGACAGAAGTTGAGACAAAATGACAGCTGAAGGGTTAACCAGGATTGTTTGTGTGTGTTTGGGTGTGTGTGTGAAAAAGAACACAGATGAGAAGCTGAGCTGAGTATAGGTGGGAGCGCAGCCGTGGTACAAATGCCAGGGGGTGGGGATGAGAGCGGTACTCACAAATCCTGTGTTAAAGCATTTATTCAATACCATATCGATGACTGCGTTGAAACAAAATGGTCTCTTAAAAGAAATTACAATAAAATGCTACAGATTGTTTAAGAAAATGCAAAAGTTTGGTAACAAATCAAAAAGAATAACAATTATAACTCACGTTTACCTAAAAAGGTACAGTAGATACACACATCTGCCAGGACTGACTGTTTTCTCACAGTCTTTCTTATCATTTTGCAGAAAATTATTGATAAGGTCTGCAAGCAAACAAAAATAGGAATTCGAAATTAGATAACTTTGTACAATGTTAGACAGGTAATACAGTTAAGTCTACAAAATGTTGGGTAGACTGTGAAAAAAAACCAACTTAACATTGTGCTTTGTTTGACTTTAATAAAAACTTGTGATATGTGTAAAGAAACTGGTTGTAGTTGCAGCTTCTAAACCTCAAACATAAAACGTAATGTTAGATGTCACTCTTTATTGGTTCTCAAAAAAAAAAAAAAAAAAAAAATCAACATTTTGACAGAAGCACTACACAAAATAATTATTCCAGTACAACTGCATACCATAAAATGCAGTTTAAAAAAAAAAAAAAAAGAGTAAATACGGGATGGAAGAGTTTGTGTTCAGGTGTGTGTGACGATTGGAAAAGTTGGCAGGTGTTTTCCTACTTCATATCACTGTCCATAAAGTCAAAGATTACACGTCAAACTTGTCCAGTTATTTCATACATTGTTTGTTGCTGCTACAGAAATACCAGAATGAGAATAAATTCCTATAGATCATATGTATCAAACTCAAGGCCCGGGGGCCAAATGTGGCCCTTGTTGACATTTTATCTGGCCCTCAAGATATGTGAAACGTAAAATTCTTCTATATCTTGATTTTTTTTCAGTAATCTTTGATTATGATATCGAAAGCACAACAGTGAACATCAAATGAGACCAATCAAACTCTTGTTGAGGAACCTGTGACCAAGAAAATATGTTGGGTATCTGACTTGAGTTAACGTAGTTTTTTAAATTGCCCCCTTAGCTTGAACAAGGTTTTAATCTTGGCTCACTTTCGTAAGTGAGCTTGACACCCCTGCTATAGATTAAATATTTAGGACTGAATGAATCTAGCAAAAACTCAGAAAAACCACTAAGAAATACCAGTAGATTAAAAATGTTCAGTTCAATTCAGTTTATTTATAAAGCACCAAGTGACAACAGAAATCATCTCAGGGCACTTTACAGAAACATTCATGTAAATAAAAAGTAAGTTATTTATCTGAGGAGCCAGCAGACTGATTTGAGTCTAACTTCGTCACAGACTCTCATCCTGAGCAAGCATAAAGGCAACAGTGGAAAGGAAAAACCAAGGGTGGAAGTAACCAATTACAAATACTACTGTAATGAAGTAGGTTTTTGGGTACTTGTACTTTTATGAGTATTTCTTTCAAGCGTGTAATTTCACTCATACTTAAGTACAATTTACCCCATGTAATCTACTTCGTTATTTTTTAAAATCATAAGTCGCTACTGAATACGGCAGCAATTTGAAATTAATATTCAAACCATTCATCTGCGTCTTTGTTGCCAATAAGGCTTTCAGATCACAACACAACAATTACCTATGACATAAGCAAAGAACAGCTCTGTAGAGTAGAGAGTCATTTATGGACCGAAGATTTGGAGAAAAAAAAAGCCAAAATGAAGACAGAGGACAAACTGTCAACAGAGAAAATGACGAGGTACAGGCTGAGGACGAGGTCCGTGGACGTACCTGGAGGAATGTTTCATGTACAGAGGGTGAAAAGGAGACAGAGTCCAGATGCAAACTTTGTTTGATCTCTACAGTGATAGCAGCTTACAAGACTTCAGCATCTACTCTCAAGAAACATATTGCAGTATACGAGGTTTTACACATGTATCATATTGCTTTTTTATTGTTTGTGTGTGTGGGTTGTTAGTTTGGCTAAATATGCAAAAGGTCTTAGATATTGTCACTGCCATCGGTGTAACTGGTACTAAAATAAGACGGAGCTTCTGAGCGTCTGAGAAATGTGCTTTATATACAGTAAATCAAACTGACAACACAATAAAACATCAATTGGTTAAAAAGTAATTAATACTCTTGAGTATTTTTTTGAGAAGAGTACTTTGTACTTTTACTTAAGTATTTTTATAACACCACTGCTTGTAATTGAGTACAATTTAAGTACGGTACTTGTACTTGAGTACAAATTTTCAGTACTCTTTCCACCTCTGGGAAAAACTCCCTCATGAGGAAGAAACCTCCAGCAGAACCAGACAAGTGGCCATCTGCTTCAACCAGCTGGGTTTGAGAGGACAGGAAGGAGGAACAGATACACAATGGCAGGTCAAGAATCACAAATTAAGATAGAAATGGTATAAAATTAAAACTACTGTATTTCTATGTATGCATTTGTGACTATTCTACATTAAGAAATGTGGTCAATTTGTCCTACAGCAGTCTAAGCCTATGGCAGCATAACAAACCAACCCTAACTATAAGATTTATTAAAAAGACAAGTCTTAAGCACAGTCTTAAAATTGGACAATGTGTCATCCTTACGGACAGAAATTGGAAGTTGGTTCCACAAGAGATGAGCCTGATAACTGGAAGATCTTCACTGAGCGGTACAGAGAAGCATGCTTCTGCAACCAACACTGTTCTCTGCTGGTGAAATCAGCACATTGTACAGTGACGATGCTCGGCCTCCTGGGGGAAGTTCACTCTCTGGTGCTGAAGGCGAGGCTTCAACTCAAATCATGGATTTGGGAGGAGCAGTGTGGCTTTTGTTGCAATGGAACAACGAACCAGATTTGCATGCTTGTAGAGTAAGGAGGTGAGGAGCCTGAGTGTCTGGTTCATGTTGTAGATCTGGAGAGACAGCTTACATTTTCCCCATTGCATTATGTTATTTATTTATTTGCATTATGTACTAAAAGAATGCAAAAGAGGACTTGATTGTTAACTAATAATACTAATTTCTACTAATAATGACTAACTTTAATCATTATTCGTCAGGGCAGTGCTCATTATTATTATTACTATTATGATTATTATTTAACCTTTGTCTTGTTCATTTAAAGCTTTAAGCTACTAACAGACCACACTTTAGCTCAATATCTGTAAAATAGTTTGCTAGAATCGCTTTGCTTTGGCGGCCATCTTGAATTGGTTCACTCCAGAAGGTAGTCATATGGACATCTACAACTGACTACCTTACCTTCAATAATTACTTTCTGGCGTGTTTGCTGAGTACTCATTGAGTACAGTATAAGTAAACACACACAAACGCATAGAGTCACGGTAAAAACATTATTGTGGGCTATAAAAATAAAGCATAGCTTATATGTTTTTACTCTGACACAACTACAATTTTGTGTAAACATTTTTTGTTTGGAAAATGAAAACTGGACCTTTAAAACATACTACCTGTCATTAAAAAAAATTAAAACAGGTTCACAGATATTTAAGCGACACTTGGACAACTGTGTAATTATCACCTCAGTACTCATTACCTTGTACTTTCATTTATGTTAATAAGAAGTTGTGTACTGTATCTGGTCCACCTAATCTCTGTGTATTAAGCCACAGGAAGACATAACAAAGATAAAAGAAAGTATTTAAGACCAGTTTTGCAGCCTTTGGTTATGCAACTGGAGGACGTCCTTTCATTCAATCAGCACAGATTGAATCATGAATCATTTGGTCACTTGGTGTTGGAAGGGAGGATCCAACCAACAGTCAAACCTTGGATTCAGGAGTAACTGAGACTTTTGTCTGGGTTGTGGTGGAATAATAAACCAGATTTCACATATTTTGTTAGTTATCCAAATGACTGATAACCTAGGGTCCAGTTGTAGTCGCACCTCTGCTGCTTCTCCTCTGTTAGCCATCCTAACCCCCACTAAAACAGTGTCAGCTCCCATGGTCTAATTTAAGAAAACTAAACATAAGCTACAGGAAAAATAAATTACAAAATTCCAAATAAAAATGTGACTACTTTACCAGAATTTAAAAAAAAAACTGTTATATGTGAACTATTGAACATAATTCTGCCTCATTTATCATAAATATCTACACATCTCAAATAATGTGTTTAACATCTGGAAAACCAGTCAAATGTGCAATATTGTTTTATTTTTTCAACATTTTTTTAATCAGTTTTACAGTTTTTGTAGCTGTTTCCAAACATCCATCCATCCATTATCTTTACCCGCGTCTTCCTTTCTGGGTTGCAGGGGTCACTGGTGCACATCACTGTGTGAGGGTGACCTGGACAGGTCTCCAGTCCATCACAGGGACACAAATGGAGACAAACCAAACAGCCATTCACTCTCTCACTCACACTAATTTAGAGTTTCAACTTAGCTTTAACATGCATGTTTTGGGTCTGTGGGGAAATCAGAGTACACAGAGAAAAGCCATGCATGCATGGAGAGAACATGCAAACTCCATCTAGAAAGGTCACCGACCAGGATTCGATCCAGTGACCTCCTCACTGAGAGGCAACAGCTCTACCAACTGAGCCACCACGCCACCTAAAAAGTCTTCTGTTGGTCCAAAATGCAGCTGCCAGAGTTCTGATGAGTTAGAAAGAGAGTTTCTCCAGTTTTAGCTTCTCTCTACTGGCTCCTTGTCAAATTCAGAATACAGGTGGTCCCCGAGTTACGAACGGGTTCCGGACCTAAGGACTGTTCGTAGCTCGATTCTGCCGTAGGTCGGAGCCGAACGCACATGGCGCCGCAAGTCCGCATTTTCGGCCGTAAATCG
>JARVLU010000583.1:19375978-19391170 GCA_031762415.1 Simpsonichthys santanae | reverse complement strand
AAAACACCATCCCTACTGTGAAGCATGGGGGTGGAAGCATCATGCTTTGGGGGTGTTTTTCTGCACATGGGACAGGATGACTGCACTGTATTAAGGAGAGGATGAGCGGGGCCATGTATTGTGAGATTCTGGGGAACAACCTCGTTCCCTCAGTTGAAGCATTGAAGATGAGTCATGGCTGGGCCTTCCAACATGACAATGACCCAAAGCACACAGCCAGGAGAACCAAGGAGTGGCTCCGTAACAAGCATTTCAAGGTTCTGGAGTGGCCTAGCCAGTCTCCAGACCTAAACCCTGTAGAAAATCTTTGGACGGAGCTCAAACTCAGTGTTTGTCAGCGACAGCCCAGAAACTGGCTGATCTAGAGAAGATCTGTGTGGAGGAATGGTCCAAAATCCTGCTGCCGCAGTTTGTGCAAACCTGGTGAACAACTACAGGAAACCTTTGACCTCTGTAACAACAAACTAAGGCTACTGTACCACATTGATTTTCACAGGTGTTCAAATACTTATTTGCAGCAGTAACACACAAATTATTAAAAAATCATACGTTGTGATTTCCAGATATTTTTTTTGTTAGATTATGTCTCTCACAGTGGACATGCACCTAAGATGAACATTTCAGACCCCTCCATGATTTCTAAGTGGGAGAACTTGCAAAGTCGCAGGGTGTTCAAACACTTATTTTTCTCACTGTAGTTGCATGCTTGTAGAATTGTACTGATTTTATTTAGCGCGATGCACATTACTGTATGGTTGTTCAAACTCATAAACCCAAAATGCAGTTTAAGAGCGTGCTAAAATTACATTGATTCTTTATACTGACTTTTCATGCAACAGCACATAGAGGACCAGCAAAAGAGATCACCTCTCCAGGTGTGTGAGGAGAATAAACAGAACGAATGGGAGGAGACCACAAAACTCCTGCAGCAAACCAACAGCAAACCAGTGAGTTTATTTTTATTACTGCTTCTCTTTTAGAGAATATTTACCAGTTTTACAGCAACGTGCTGCAAGTTGTAGAAAGAAAAGGTGGTTTTTGAAGGAAATGTAAAGCATTGTGACATTTTTATGGTCACTAGATGGCGACGTTTCCTCAAAAATAATCCCAGATTTTAGCTTCAGCTGTGTTTAACTTTCCTTTAGATTGAAGATATTTATGCTTTTGTGTTCCACAGTATGAAAAGGTGCGAATATACCGAATGGATGGGTCCTATCGCTCTGTGGAGCTGAAACACGGCAACAACACAACTGTGCAGCAGATAATGGAGGGCATGCGTCTTTCTCAGGAGACTCAGCAGTACTTCACCATTTGGATCTGCTCAGAGAACCTCCGTGAGTCCCACCTCAGTCAACTTTAAGGGTTAAAAAACTTTTTATTGTTATTTGTGTTAACATTAAATGCTCAGTTGATATATTTTTTACAAGCGTGCTGCTGCTGTAGAATAACAGATGTGCATTTTGTGTGGATCAGACCTGCAGTTGAAGCCGTATCACAAACCCCTGCAGCACCTGCGAATCTGGACAGAAATTGTGACGGACTTGACAGTGCTGGATCCTCAAAGAGAGTCGCCCCAGCTCTTTCTTCGCAGGGACGTACGACTCCCACTTGAAATTGAAAAAAAGGTACCCCCGGGGTCAAAAATAAACTTGTATATTTACATTTAACCTGTTGGATAAGTCAGAAAATGTCTTGATTACTACTTACTGCTTTAATAAAGGTGGAAGATCCGCTGGCGATTCTCATCCTGTTCGACGAGGCCCGTCACTGCCTCCTGAAGGGTTTCTTTCCAGCACCGGACAGCAAACTGATCACGCTGGCCAGCCTCCTCCTGCAGATCATTTATGGCAACTATGAGAGCAAGAAGCACAAACAAGGCTTCCTTAAGTAAGACTTTTTTTAAATACCTGTCACATTAACATCCATCATGATCAAATTAACCTTTTCCTGGTATGTAAGGTTTAATAAATACATTTCTTGTTTACTTTAATAAAAGAAGATAGTGTTTGTTTTGTTCAACAGTGAGGAAAACTTGAAATCAATCGTTCCAATACTAAAGGTAAAAAGCAAAGCATACCATTGGACCAACAGGATTCTTCATGAATACAAGGTAGTTTTGATTTAATATTTTGAATAAATTCCCACTCCTGCTTGGCATAATTTGAATCCCATTTGTTTAACAGGCCCTGAGCACCAGTGAGGGAGTGAGCAAAGAGATGCACCACCTGCAGAGACTCTTCTTACAGAACTGCTGGGACATCCCGACCTACGGAGCGGCTTTCTTCACGGGACAGGTCTACACCAAGGCCAGCGCAAGCAACCACAAAGTCATTCGTGTGTACGTGGGGGTCAACACGAAGGGGCTGCACCTCATGAACATGGAAACCAAGGTATCTTCATCCCGTCAGGTTTTTCTCTTTTGTCTACAAACACTTGTTGAACAGTTAAACGAGAGAATACATTTTGTAGAAATTAAATCATTTTATTCTTATGCCTCTCGCAGGTTCTTCTCATCAGTTTAGAATATGGCACGTTCATGTGGCAGCTTGGGCACGCGGACCAGTACTTCCAGATACACAGCGGTGACAACAAAATGAACTTCATTGTGCACACGAAGCAGGTAATGAAACTTTTGTGGGTTAAAATTTTGAGAATTGTTTAAATTTCATAGTTTACAATGCTCTTCTCTTTATTTTTACTTTCAAGGAGCCCAAATTTTTTTGTAGTCTTTAAAATTGGTTTAATGAATAAGATTATATAGCAACAACAAATTCTGGCTCATTGAAAGCAAACTACAAAGACAAGAGGGATGGCTTTGGTAGAGTACTTAAGTCTAACCCCTTATTTTATTTAATTTTTCAAGACTAATAACTGAATTTGTGTATGCTGTGTAGTAAAATGAAGTATAGCTGGCTTTAATCTCTTGTTTATAATTTAATTTTAGTCGGGCCTTATTGTGAAGCTTTTAATGAAACTGAGTGGACATATGACTCCGAGCGAGAAAGGCCCAACGGATAAATACGCCTACGGCTGAGAACTTTAAAAGAAACCACATCTGCCAAAGACGTGACGGCAGGTTCTTCATGCTGACCATCCTCATCATCAGACTGCAGGACTTTCAGATCACAGCTTCTCCACAGAAATGCCTCATTTTGTATAACAAGCTCATTAATATCAGTTGTGACTTATCTTTGTGTATTTTTGACAAGTCATATATTTTGATTTGTGTAAATATGTTTTATTATTTAATGTTTAATAAAAAAATGGATGAAAAAAAAATTGACAGGAATTGTCCAACTTCATAAGCTATGTGAATAAGTTTTTTTTTTGTGTGGCTTATTTGGCTGAAACTATAACAGTTTTAGTAAGCTTAATTTTATAACTGCAGTTTTTACAAGCTAACAAGTGCCTTCTTGTATGAACCATTAACAACAAACTGATAAAGCTGAAATAGACTACAAATCTTATTATGAAAAATAGAAAACATGACATTGCTGCAAAAACAGCATCGATTTCTAAGTTTTATTTTCCACATATAGCAAATTTATGACAGATTTTCACATTTAAACATGAAAATATCTGATCGTATGATTTCAAGTCCCCCCTACAGTGAACCATACCAACTTTAACACTGCTGTCCTCCCTGTTAGTGTTACAAAGAATAAAAATTATATTCATGACTGAACATAAATGTGTGAATGTTAAGACCATTTGTGTTGTCAATATGCCTTGGTTGAATAAGGTCATTAGTATTTTTTTTTTTTGTATACATGTATTTAAACTAGCAATATGTGGAGAGAGAAGACATTGCCACTATCATTTTGTGGGTCAAAAGCTGAAAAGTTGGTGAACAACTGCAGGAGATGACCTTCCCATCCTGAGTTTCTGTCTAAACAGGTTAACATTAGTCAAGTCAATGCAAAGTCAGTGAATTCTGAATTAATTCAGTTTTCTTTAGAGCTTTCAGAGCCAGATACAACATTATCTCTGTATTTAAAAGATATACTGTATTCCTTTTTAAGAGATAGGGGACAATATTAAAACAGTACTTATACAGCACCTTTATCAAATAAAGATACTCAAAGTGCTCTGCACTACAATCTGTGCCCTCATTTATCCGTCCACACATACAGCACTACTAGATCTAAGCTAATTGAACAAATTCTTTAGAGATAAATCAGTGCTTTAGGTCACATTCATACACCGATGGGACACACATCGGAGGCAATGAGGGGTTCAGTGTCTTGCCTCGGGACACATCACGTGACTGCACTGGTGGAATTGAACCCCCAACTCTCCCATTAGGATGGCTGCTCTATTAGTCTGTCCAAGTGAAGATGCAAAGCATTGTTTGTATTGAATGGGACTGTTTTCATGTGAAAATTAAGACATTTTCCAATCTCCAGAAACTTGATAAGAGTCAAAAAGATTTACCGGTAGTCATTGCAAACATGACAGTAGAATATAAAAGTAATGACCTTGTATTATTATACCTACATAAAATCACAATGGAGCTATTTTAATTGTGTTCAAATTCAGTTGTGAAGTTAAATAAATCATTCAAGAATGAGTGAAAATAAGCTGGAGGATCATGCAGACTACACTTTTTATATTTTCACTTCCAGGTTTAAATCTTTCACCTTAATGTTGCTGACAACTGGTTGTTGTTGTTTAATCTAAACATGTTGAGTGTTTAATTGAACATTTTCCAAAGTCACTGACTATTTAAACAGTGACAACAGACATGTTTCTCTTTTCTTAATTTAAAAGTAAAATATTGAAGTGTTCAAAAGAAAATAAATGACATTGTTACCTTCAAAAAGCAAAATTAAACTGATACGAATGAGCTGCAGAACTCAGAAATAATGCAATTTTAAAAGACTTTCAACTTTTGGCACAATATGCATCCCATTTATGTGGTCAAAGGATATAATTAACTTTTTATTCCAATATTATATATGCTGAGGTAAAATGTACTGATTTCGTAACTAATATGTGCAAATATTTCATTTAACTGTCAATAATTTGACGTACACAGTACAAAAATAAATAATGCAAGTTAGCTGTAAACGTTAGCTTACACAACTTTCAGTGATTTTTTTTTTATTTTTTTATTGTTACCTTTGGTGGCTCGACAGCATTAGGTTGAGCTTTTACTATAATGTATGCATTTTTTTGTAAGTGTTAGCCAAATAAAGCTTGTTTATAAACAATAAGTTTATAAAATCGATTAACGGACCGTGACCATCTTACTAGCGTGACATCATATAGCAAGACATCGCTTCAGATATCGGCAGCCAATCAGAGCCTGAGTTGCTTGACGGACATGTTCCTAACAGCCAATCAAAATCCAAGAATAGTCAGGCGGGGGCAGGCTTTAAACTGACAGGTAGAAATGAAAGAATGCTAACCTAAGTTTAACACAGTAATGAGACTCGACTGAGGTCCCGTTTTTTGTTTCATTCTGTTCCCCCTCTCGTTTTGTTGTAGTGGTGTAAAACTGTAATGTCGACGCAGATGAGTAACAAGCTGCTCGGAGACACTGTCGGTGAATTAAACGACAGTTTAACCTCAGTGATTCTTGCGGGTTTGTTCTTCACCCTGACAGTCGGTTATGTCTCCAAACGGCTGCTCAAAGAGGCCTCAGACGACAACCTGGTAATGCAATCAATTTTGAATTTATTAAGTGTTGTCTATAATGCTAGTTTGTAGTCATATTTAGTTGCATTCTTCTTTGCTTTCACAGAATTCTCCTCCTTACATACCCTCCAGCATCCCTTTCCTTGGACATGCCATTGCGTTTGGGAAAAGCCCCATTGAATTTCTTGAAAATGCTTATGAAAAGGTAAGTTTCATTATTCTGAAGCTCAATATATTAATTTATTTCAAACATAAGTGCTGTGATTATCTGATAGAGAGACATCCAGGTCCTGAAGCAGCAAAGCATTCCCATACCATTGTGCTACCACCACTGTGTTTGTCTTAGTACAATGCAGGGTTCTTTTTATGCCATATGTAACGACACACCTTCCAAAAGGTTATGCTTAGGGCTTGTCAAATCGCAGAGTGTTTTCCCTAAAGTTTTGAAAATAATAAAGATGTTTTGGCAAAATTGAGACAAAGCTTTTGTTATTTGGGGTCAGCAGTGGTTTTGTCCTTGGAGCTCTCATGAAGGTCATAAAAATTGACCTTGGTAAGTGATAACTGTGGTGCTTTAGTTCATATGTGTCAAACTCAAGGCCCCATGACCAAATGTGGCCCTCGTTGACATCTTATCTGGCCCCCAAGATGATATGTTAAATGTAAAATACTTTTATCACTTGAATTTTTTCAGTAATGCAGCAGGAAAAAATCAAATGAAACGAATCAAACTCTTGTTGAGAAACCTGCAACCAAGAAAAGATGTTGGGTATCTAACTTGAGATAATGTAGATTCTGAATTTAGCCCTTAGTTTGAAAAAGCTTTTAATTTTGGCCCCCTAAGTGAGTTTGACAGCCCTGCTTTAGATGGTACTCTGGGTTCTTTTGTGACCTCTGGATGAGGTGATGATGCGCTCTTGGAGTAATTTTGGTTGGGCCAATAATTCCCCACATACGTATCTTTGGGTTTGAACTTTTTAAAATGCCACGTCTGTTGAAACAAAGTTTGACACATCTCTGTGCTCCTTTTTACACAAGCAAACAATTTGTATTTTCCATTTTTTTGAGTGTTGTTTAGGTTCTTCTCTGCCCTCTTGCAGTATGGTCCTGTGTTCAGTTTCACCATGGTGGGGAAAACCTTCACCTTCTTGTTGGGCAGCGAAGCAGCCGCACTCATGTTCAACAGCAAGAATGAAGATCTGAACGCAGAAGACGTCTATTCCAAACTGACCACTCCAGTGTTTGGCAAAGGGGTGGCCTATGATGTGCCAAACCATGTGAGTCTCTGAACCATAAAGTCACTTTAATTACATGTTTGTGGTTGTAAAACGACTTGTAACACACATTTCCTGTATTCTGCTGCAGGTTTTTCTGGAGCAGAAGAAGATATTTAAAACCGGACTGAACATTGCTCGTTTTAAACAGCACGTCAAGTTAGTTGAGGCAGAGACCATCGATTATTTCCAGAGATGGGGAGACAGCGGGGAGAGAAGTAAAATATTTAGCAATTAATATAAATACAATGTGTTTATACACACAAGACTGTATTTGTTTCTTACCACTGGAACTGTTTTCCTCCTGTCAGACCTATTTGAGGCTCTATCAGAGGTCATCATCTTAACAGCCAGCAGCTGCCTCCATGGGAAGGAGATCCGCAGCATGCTGAACGAGCGAGTGGCCCAGCTTTACGCCGACTTGGACGGAGGTTTCAGCCATGCCGCTTGGCTCCTACCCACCTGGGTGCCCCTGCCCAGCTTCAGGTAGATCTACCACATGGCCTTACTTAATCTAAAACTGCATGAACAAACTGTATTTGGAGTGCATGCATCATCTATACGAGAGCTTAATACAGAGCGATGTTTGGTTTTAGGAAACGAGACAAAGCTCACAGAGAGATTAAGAAAATGTTCTTCAAGGTGATTGAAAAACGCCGGAGATCTGGAGAGAAAGTAGACGACATCCTGCAGACCCTCATCGACGCCACCTACAAGTAAAAAAGCCTTAGCTGATCAGGATTTATCAATGAAAACCAAACCCCCTGTTACTTAATATTATTTGACATGTAAAGGATTAAAATAATGCTAAGGAAATGCAGGTCAACGTCATAACACTTTTGTTTCTGCAGAGAGGGTCGACCAATGAACGATGACGAGATCGCAGGGATGCTGATTGGTCTCCTGCTGGCGGGTCAGCACACCTCCTCCACCACCAGTGCCTGGTTGGGGTTCTTCCTGGCCAGAGACAAAGCTCTGCAGGAGCGCTGCTATGCAGAGCAGAAGGCGACGTGTGGAGAAGATCTTCCACCGCTCGACTATGATCAGGTTAGAGCTGTGAAGGTGGGATGAACCGATCCGGACAATATAATTCAGTAACTAAAGACAACCAAACCCTTAACCAAGAAAATGGATTTAGCGTGAGAGGAAAATATGGTTAAATTTCAAAAAAGTTAAGTTAGATTAAATGTTATAAGAAATAACTAAAAATCCTATACTAAATTTTAGATGCACCCCTTCCTTGTCTGCAGCAGATCTTTCAATGATGGCTCGGGCATGGAGGGCAGGGGCTGGAGGTTATTCTATAAAACTAACTTGTCCGGTTCAGTAAGTTGGAGCAGGTCAGCATTTCATATGGGTGAGAGCACAGATAAAAGTGTGATCTCGTGAGTGCATTAATCTTCTATGAATGCTGGACTGTTCTCCAAAGCTTTGTAAATAAATTTGATGAACTACACCTTGGTTTATGGACTGATGAAGTCTTCTGGATAAACAACGAAATGTTGCAACAAACGCAAACTGTCCAGAGAACCTGACTTAACTTTGTAAGATACACCTTGGTTTGTTTGACAATCTCCTTTTCTCCACGACAGGCGAAAACAAGAAAACAGCAAAAATTCATTGAATTCAAAGTGGAAAAAAAATCATCAGCAAAACAAATAGGAATACTTTTTTTTTTTTTTTTGCACAATCTACGTAAATGTAGATATTTAGCTTTTAAATAAGTATTGTGAGATAAATTGTCTTTTTATTTTTATTTATTTACTGTTTCTGTCATATTTTTAAGTTGAAGGATCTCAGTTTGTTGGAGCGCTGCTTAAAGGAAACTCTGAGGCTCCGCCCACCAATAATGACCATGATGAGGATGGCTCGAACGCCTCAGGTGAATTTACATATTATATATCAGCTACATTTCCTAATCTCGATCTTATAATTAAAAAAAACATAATCTCAAATTATAAAAAAAAATTATAACCAACATTTGTACCATGCTTTCAGACTGCTGCGGGGTACACCATCCCTGTGGGTCATCAAATCTGCGTCTCCCCGACCGTCAACCACCGTCTGCGGGACACCTGGGTGGAGAGGATGGAGTTCAACCCTGATCGATACCTCAACGACAACCCTGCTGCAGGAGAGAAGTTTGCCTACATACCGTTCGGAGCTGGTACGATAAGAATCTGATATTTGCGTCACCGAAATGATCGTTTATGAGTTTTTTACAATTTAAACTGCTCATCTTCAGGGCGTCATCGCTGCATCGGAGAAAACTTTGCTTACGTCCAGATCAAAACCATCTGGTCCACGTTGCTGCGCCTGTACGAGTTCGACCTTGTGGACGGATATTTCCCCACAATCAACTACACCACAATGATCCACACCCCTCACAGCCCCATCATCAGATACAGGAGGAGGAAGCCGTGAGAGACAGACAGTGAGCGATGTGAGAGTCAAAGGCAGGAGGGGACTTCCAGAAAGTTCTCACATCCTGGGACTTGATTTGAGGAAGATACAGATGAATGCACCTTGTTACCATTCTCAGCCCTGTGCTTTTACACTTCTGTTATTCAGTCTAAAATGAAAATGTCAAGAGAATACTGTACATACATTTGGGGGAAAAAAATGCATCGTTACTCCAGCTTGAAAGATATACTCGCATTCAAATGAGTTTTTAAAGCGAAAAGACAAAAACAAACTGAATTAAGGTGCCTTATGACGAGGAGACAAGTTTACTAAACATTAGAACTTTGTAATTCATTTCTTTTTGTTTTGATTTTTACTGTAAACCAGTGGTTCCCAACCTTGAGGAACACCATCCTGCATGCTTTAGTGGTTTTTAGGGGTTTGCTACTAACGATGTTTGAACAATTTGGAAGAACAACATTCCCGTACATTTTGTCAGAACTGAGAATGCACAGATGTAACAATCTGAACCATCAGATCAGACTTTTCCTCGTGAACATGTCAGCTATAAAATGTAACAAACTCCCATCTCTTCTCCTGCGTGTGCAGAGTCAGGTATTCTGTCATAAACTATAATAAAACTACAGCTGATTGAGTAAAACATTTCCCGAATATTATTATATGTCAGTATAAGTTTTTTAACTTTGTGCTGAAGGACCTAAAAGTTGCAGCTGAATTTTAGAGCAGTGGTTCCTAACACTGGTCCTTGAGGAACACCATCCTGCATGTTTTAGTTGTTTTCCTGCTCCAACACAACTGATTCGGTGATTTATTTACAGCATCAAACTGTACGGACGCTTGTTAATCACTCGTTGATTCAATGCAGGGAAACAACTAAAACGCGCAGGATGGTGTTCCTCAAGGACCAGTGTTGGGAACCACTGCTTTAGAGGAAAAGCAAAATGGACTGAAGCATTTTCACCAGAAAATCACGACAAATTTAAATAAATTTGAACTCTGGAGGCTACTTAATGTAGTCATGAAATATGGTGTGGATTTTAAGTTTATATAGGAACCTCTTATTTTATGAAATAACAAATTTAAACCTGCGGGGTCAATTTGACCCAAGGCCAGCAGGAAGCATTATGTTTCCAGCACTTCACTTTGTAGTGGTACATTCACTGGCTGGGAATTAAATCAGATTTTTGGGCGTTGGATCTCATGATCGATGGTGCCTTGGAGTTGGTGTTTTTCTTGGTACAAAAGCAGCTTGTGAAGATCATTAGGAAATTCCTGAAATTTGGAGCTTTTAACTCACTCTGACGTTATTTTTCTCTGCAAATGACAAAAAAATCAAACATGGACATTTAAAACAAAACTAAATGGTAATATGCTGAGAAATAACAACCCCGATAAGCTGAATGATGCAGTCTATAAATTGTGCTACCGTTATATAAATTGCACCGTGTTTTCATTTACTGCGACCAAGTACATTTACACAAGTTGCGAGGCACTTTCTGTGTGGTACATTAATTTTATACTGCAGTTCCAAAGTTAAAAAGCAAACTTTATTCCAAAAAGTTAGTCAAAACTGTGACTTGTAAACAATTTAAGGCCTTTATTGAGATAAAAACAACATAAATGTTGGGAGGAAAAAGCATTGTTTGAAAATTATTGTGTTATTTTGTGCTTCATTTGCATCATCATCAGTTTTACTTTAAGAAAAAAAAAAAACAGTTTAAATATTTGAGAACTGAGACGTGTTTCTGTTGCCATCATTAAAATTTAACAAATGTACTGGTAGCTTTACCCCTTTCAAACATTAGGCTTAAAATATCTGATAAAATATCTTAAATCAGAACTGCAGAGAAGAGAGAACTGAAACAAATGACTGAAGAGTGCTCAGAGAGGACAGAAAATTGTTTTTTGAATAAATAGCTTTTTCTGCTCTTCATTTTTTTTAAAAATAAATATGAATTAAGAAAAAACTATCATGCATCAATGTCATTTGTAATCCCCCTTTTAGTTTTTTTTTTTAAACCAACTGTAATCCATTAAGGAGAGAAACATTATTTTATATTATTTATTATTTTTTTAAATTTACTTTATTTATATAATTACTTTATAAAGAGAATTATAATTGAAGGAATTCATTCCATTTCCAATGCTAATTTAAAAGTTTAAGATCATTTTGTGTTAATAAAGTTGTAGATGCTTTAGTCAAACTTGGAAAATAACATTTTTACGTTAGTTTTGTGATGAGATGCCGCGCTCCGCTCCGTATGTTGTTGACTCACATCAAACTTTAGTTGAACATTTATAAACGTGGCTTGAGCTATAACCAATTTTTTGTTTACTGTATTTATATGAATTTTCTGTGGCAGCCATCTTGAACTGAATTTTAGGCAATTCATTATAGATGTACATCCACGGATTATTTAATTAAAATCCATGCAGTCCATGGGATATTTCGCTAACAAACAGCTAAACATTTACACAAAGACCTCACATAATGATTAACTGTTAAAGTATGACCTTCAGCTACAATCACGCTTAAATTTAGCTCCATATCCATAGAACTGACATTTACAGCCATTTCTGTGTTTTAAAATAAGTTGTCTGCGAGTCCTCGAGGCTCAATGAGACTAATCTGTATAAATAAAGGTTTAATGAATGTGGCAGCCATCTTAAATTGGATTAGCTTTAAAAAAAAAGTACGAGTATTTTCTAACGTTGGTTTAAAATTGCCCAGTAGTTCATATTTTAATAACAGACACGCACACCACCAACATTATTCTTCACCTTTACCTTTTAGCGGTGGGCATATCTAAAACACACACACACAAACATATTTGAAATTATGTAGTATTCTTTATTTCAGTTTTTGACAAAATACCCCAAAAATTCAAAGCTCCTATACGCTTTACAAAAATACGTTCTCTACAAATGTCTTCTGTAGTCTGTCCGCCTTAACAAAACACAGTGTAGTGAAGAAGATCCAGTAGCAGCCTCCTGAACGGTAAACCCAAACATCCTCCACGTAACGCTCCACCCATTCAACACAAACATATAAATTAATCACAAAGTCCTTAAATTAGCAATAGACAAATATACACGATTGTTGATCATCCACAACGAAGAGGCAGATTAAATTACAAACATCGCTGTTACGTTTTGCTTTTTTTCTCCAAGTGTTGGCGACAAAAAGCCTGAATACAACATGTCGTACACTAATATAAAATGTTTTGGTCCACATGGAGATACAGTCCACAGCAGAATGATAGAAAACAGCGGAGCGCTCAGCACAAGAAAAGGCAACTGAGTTACTTCAAGCCAAAGTCATTTGTCAGCATCTATCTTCTCAAGCCAAAGTGCAATTGAGCATATGAAGAAGCACCTGGGGAGAAAAGAAAAACCTGTTTGGTACATAAAGATAGAACATTATTATCCTGCTGGACTGAATGAGTACCTGATGTGACGCTGCCCAGCCTCCTCTGCAGAGCCTCCAGTCTGGAGATGTAGTCGGTGAGCGCCCGGTCGGGGTCGTAGCTCTGCAGGTGGGAACAGGTGAGAGGCCCGTGGTCTGCAGCCAGGTGGAGCCTGACAAAACATCCAAACAAATCATAAAACACCAGATTTACTGAGCCGTTTTATATTTTTGCATCAAAACATTTAATTTAAGGTGGCAAAGGAGAAAAAACTGTGCAAACATTGATACGTTTCAAGGCTCAAGAATGCTGACTGTTAGCGCGCTCACGTTAAGTGTACGGACAGTTGAAAAAGAGGTTTTCCAAAGCGAACTGGTGACATTTAGCAAAACAATGTGTTTAAAAAAAAAAAAGACATGATAATACAAGAACACATGAAAATACAAGGTAAATGAGGAGGATAGTTAAAACTTGAATTAAAGCCGAAGAGACTAGTTGTGTGTATATTGAACAACAATACCATGTTTTTCTATTTAAATTCAAATTGCTCATTTGTTTTCAATGCAGCATGACAAATAGATGGAGTTTGTTGTTTTTTCATAATCAAATAACTATTACTAGATTAAACTGATGGATAAAAAAAAAAGTAGAAAAACATCAACATGGGTCTTGAGGGTTTGTTGACCACACTGATTAAAAAAAATAATCATTAGTATTATACAGTAATGATGTAGCGTTAGCAGCACCTGTATTGAAAGTTGTACCTGTGCTGTGTGGGGGAGATGCCTGATCGTGGGGATTCACGCCCACTTCTCCCCCTGCTGCTGGACACTCCTCCTCCTCCTCGTTCCCTGTACATGTCCACACTGCTCGGGTGAAGATATGGTGAGTCCCTCACCTCCGTACCTGAAAACGATTTATAAAAAAAACACGAGTTCCATCAAAACGATGGTTAGAAAAGTCAAAAGAGGCCTCGTTCTGTTTCCCATCGTCTGACCTGCAACGTTCTTGTTGGCGCCGCAGGAGGCCGTGGAGCTCATCCCCGTCGCCTTGTGCCATCGCTTCACGAGGAAACGCATTCTGTACGAACGAAAAACAATCAAATCAGTGCTGTCACATCCTTTAAAAGCCAAATAGCTTGAAGCTCCAGCAGCGCACCTGGAGAGGGCAATGGAGACTCGGACGGCAGAGCGGAAGCGCATTAATCCACGCCGGCGCTGGTTGTAGGACTCCAGGCTGGAGAGAGAAGGATGGCCGCCCATCCTGGACAGGAGCGACAGCGTGGCCTCCTCACACTCCTGGAAACCACCCAGCAGTAACAGCAGATACTTCTTCTGGTAGATCAGTGCTTTCCGGAAACTTTCTGACCTCAGGTACTTCCCGTACATCCTCTGAAGATGGCGACAAAGAAGTTCCATCATAAAAATGTTGACGTGATCTTGGTTGGAGTTAAACAGCTTTTTATAAACCCCAAACGAAATCATCAGTGGCTTTTCATCTTTTATTTTTTGCTGACCTTTAGTGCAGAATTATCAGCCTCGGGCCCGGTTATCTCTCGAAGTGTTTCGGACCTGATTTCTCCCCTGAGTCGAGCAACCTGGGACTGAGCCAGATGTAAAGCTTTCTCCAGTCGGATCTTCTCTCGAGTCCAGGACTCCTGCTCTTGAGAAAATATCAAACCTGCAGAGTCCATCTTTGACCCTCCTCTCCTGCTGGACTGCAGAAATAAGAAATAATGAAAAGAAAATATAGGTTTAGTTACTATTTTAGCTTCATTAATATGTTAAATGCTGATTCAGCAATCACACATCGTGTTTAGTTTTATTTTTTAAGAAGATTTTTTGTTTTTTGTAATCTAACTACCTCTGCATACTTTGTGCCATTTATTTAATAAGTTCAGCTCATACATAAAACTTTTGATTTTTGTATTATCTATACCTATTTTCAGTACTGTAGCCGGAAAGTAGGTAAAAAGTAAAAAAAAAAAAAGCTAAAAAAAAAATAAAATTACTTTTGCTTCTCTTAGCTTTTAGTCAGCTTTTTCCTACTGTTGGCTTATACCTAGCTAATAAAAAAAAAAAAAAAAAAACTTTACCATTTTGATACTTTAGCTTTTAGCTCTTCTTTTTTGTTGTTGCTACTGTTGCTTTTAACCAGTCTTTTGCTACTTTTAGCTCATAACCATGCCTTTTTAATTTTAATTTAATTTTAGCTAGGCTTTTGATACTTTGCTTTTATCCCCTTTATTGATACTTTCAGCCAAATGTTCTATGTTAAACTTCTAGAAATCATTTTTAAGTTTTTTGTTGTTAGCTTCTGATTAGCATTCCAAGCTAACTTGGATATCAAAACACCAAAGTTATAAGGAGGGTCCATCCATCCATCCATCCATCCATCCATCCATCCATCCATCCATCCATCCATCCATCCATCCATCCATTATCTTT
>JARVLU010000583.1:19349903-19367444 GCA_031762415.1 Simpsonichthys santanae | reverse complement strand
CTTAGATCTTATTACTGTTTTTCTTTTACATTTTATACTTTTGTTGGATGTAACTGGGACCCTGTGTACACAATTTTATTCCACCACATGTACCACACATGGTGCATATGACAAATAAAGACACTTTGACTTGACTTATCTGTTGTTGTTTTTTAGAGTTTTCTTGAATAAAGGTTTGGTTTCTTACCGCTGGTGTATCCATCTTTAAATTGTAAAGTAGGACGATCTTGTCTTGAAGGAGGAGCCTAGAGGGTGACAGCAATCTCTCAGCGTGCTTTATGGATAATACTGTGTAGGCTATACTTCTACTTTTCATACTTTAGATACTTCTACATCTAAAGGGTCAAAAATCTACTTTAAATGCAGTTTTTTTATTAAATGACAAAACAACATTGTCTCCACATCACCTTGGTCGAGCACAGTTTGTTGATGGCAGCTTTCATGGCTTTACATTCATCCTCCAGAGCCTGGTTGTCCCTGCGGAGGTTGTCGCTCTCAGATATGTGCCGCGCTTCCATATCGAGGATTTCTGCCGCGTGGAGCTCCTGCATCTGCGCGATCTTCTCCTGAAAATCTCCGATCACTTCCTCCACCTCTTCTTTGGTGGCAGACTTGCCGTCTGGATTGAGATCAGACTCTTGGAGCGGCTCGGTCTGCGTGAACGAGTCGGTCGCAGCCACGTGCTGCTGACCTGAGCTGCTGCTGGAGCGACTGGAGGAGGTGACGTTTCTCTTGGAGAGCGATGGCTTGTCTTTGGAGCTGCCTCCCTTAGCAGTTGGATGTTTAGCTCCTTTTCTTTTGCACTGTGAGGTGGAAGTGGAAGCAGCAGAGGAAGGAAGCTGAGGAGATGGGGATGGTGATGGAGAGGGCGATGGAGAAGCAGATCCTGCTGTTGCCAGCAAGGCTGTCTGCACCACTTGGAGCTCCTCTTTAAGCTTAGAAGTGGAGTGTTCACGCGTGTGCAGTTCCTCAAGGAGTTTCTCATTTTGCTGCTTACAGCAGTCGAGTTCTTCTTTGGTGGTGTCCATATTACTTCTCAGTGACTGAAGTTCTTCTTCAAGTTTTAAAATGAAATTTTCCCGAGTTTGGAAGTCCTCAAGAAGTTTCTTATTTTGCTGCTTGTATCCATCGAGCTCTTTGGTGGAGTCCACAGAGCTTCTCACCTCCTGGAGCTCCTCTTTGAGTTTAAAAATCAAGCCTTCCCGGATTTGGAGTTCCTCCTGGAGTTTCTCATTCTGCTCCTGGTGGCTGGTGAGTGCTTCTTTGGTGGTGTCCACACTGCTTCTCACCTTCTGGAGCTCATCTTTCAGTGTACAAATCAAGTCTTCCCTGGCTTGGAGGTCCTCCTGCAGTTTCTCATTACGCTCCTGGTGGCTGGTGAGCGCTTCTTTGGTGGTGTCCATACTGCTTCTCACCTTCTGGAGCTCCTCTTCAAGTTTAAAATTCAAACCTTCCTGAACTTGGAAGTCCTCAAGAAGTTTTTCATTTTGCTGCTTGTAACTATCGAGCTCATTGGTGGAGTCCACAGAGCTTCTCACCTCCAGGAGCTCCTTTTCAAGTTTAAAAGCCAAACCTTCCCGAGCTTGGAATTCTTCCTGCAGTTTCTCATTCCTCTCCCGGTAACTGGCGAGTTCTTCTTTGGTGGTGTCCACTCTGCTTCTCACCTCCTGGAGCTCCTCTTTCAGTGTACAAATCAAGTCTTCCCTGGCTTGGAGGTCCTCCTGCAGTTTCTCATTACGCTCCTGGTAGCTGGTGAGCTCTTCTTTGGTGGAAGTAGCATCACGATTGACCTTCTCGAGCTCCTGGATAACTTCTGTCATGGCAGCTCCATCTTCTGCAGCTTTTACCTTAAAGATAATTAAGCAACACATCAAATACAAATACTGTTATCATAAAATTATACATACATACATACATACAGTACACACATATATACAATATATATATACATGTATATATACACACATACAGTTTATATAATTCAGTGAATCATCATTCATGATCTAAAAATAAAGTTTTGACTTACTTGGAAAAGTTCTCCTTTAAGGTGAGCAATGGTCATTTCTCGCTCCTACAGAGGATGCATTCATTGTTACATAGATATTTTACCTGTAGATCTTAAGATAACTAGATTTTTCTATAAGCAAAATAAAGTTATTGTGATTTTTAGACCATTGTCATAACAGAAAACAGATGAAGTGTTTTTTAATTAGAAAATTTAAAAACACAAAACATTGTATGCTTATATGAACTAAAAAAAAAAAATTCTGAAAACATAAAACTTCCCTCTAAAATTATTTTCATTACCGTAAAATACGTAATGCTGTGTGCATGTCCTTATTCTAGTCTATTCATAATTGGTTACACACCAATGACTACAGCTCACTTAAAAATACTGTTTTTATTTGGCTTATTATATAAGAGTATTTAAATATTTGCATCTTGTTGGTGAATTTCTGAGCTTCAAACCTGCTTTTAAGTGGATTATTACATTAAGGCAAAGCTAGGTGAGAACTTTTCTCCATTTTATACAATGGTAACTAATCAACTGCAGGCTAAATCCAATTCTCAGCATCTGATTCTCAACACAAGAATGTAAACAACTAGGCTAAATATGAACTTATTTGAAAATCTACTTAAACACACTATAATAAAAAAAATGATAACTTAAATTTTTGCTAAAAAAAGAATAATACAACAGTTTGTTTTTGTTCAGCCTGAATGTCTTTCGGTTTTCTGAATTCAGAGTTGTTTTACGGACTCCTCACCTGCAGCAGCTCCTGCAGTTTCTCCAGACTTTCTTTGCAGCTGCTCAACTCCTCTTTGGTCGAAGCCGCCTCATTCAGAGCCTCCAGGAGTTTCCCTTCAAGCTCAGAAGTCTTTGCCTCTTCCTCAGCGTTGGATGACACCTGCAACAAAAAATGTGAAACATTAATTTTACGTCGCTATGCATGCTTCTTGTTAAGAAAACGCAAAACACGAAGAAGCAAGTTTGCATTCTAACCATTTGAAGTTGGTCCTGAAGTTTCTCCACGGTGGCAGTTTTGTCCTGGAAAGAAAAGCTCAGAGTTATTACCAAACAGAACATATAATGATAATTATTGTGCACGGGGAGTTCCTTTAACACATACTTGAAGCTCCTGCTGGAGTCTGCTGCAGCTCTCCTTGTAGCGTTCCAGCTGCTGATAGGTGGTGTTGGCTTCATCTTTGACCTCCTGCAACTCCTGAAGAAGCTCCGTCACAGCTGGCTGCTCAGCAGAAGAGATCTGATAAAGAGATGAACGTTGCCAGAGCTCTGAGAGTCAAATTAGACAGACATTACCACAAAGAATAGAACAGGGGTTTTGTTGGTTGAACATTAATATGAGTGCTGGAGCCATTAGAAAACATGTTTTTAAAATTGATCATAATCATAAAACTCAAGGTTCAAAACCTAAAAAAATTGTAATTACCGGTATTAGTATCAAACATCACAAAAGTCAGAAGATAAATTTCCATTGTATATTTGCTTATCTTAAAATCGGTGCAATCAGGACATTTTCAATAGTTTCATTCAAATGTATTCACAAACAGAGGGAGTTGTTTCAGTCATTTTCTTTAAGAGCTGCTTCAGTTTTCCCTAACTTTTTAATTTTGAACCTAATTTATTGTTCTTTTAAAAAACCTTTTAAGATACTCATTGTAAAGTATGAAATTAGACATAAAAAGTTATCCCGTCCATAGCACAATTTCCTGCGGGATCAATAAAGTTTTATTTATTTTATCTTATCTTATGGTGAACTCTATCAAAATGTACATTTTAAAATAGTTTGGTAGTTTTACAGATACACTTGTATGCAGTTCAGGTTCATACTCCACGTAAATGAAGCGCTCGGCAGAATCGTGCGACTGACCTTCATTAGGCTGGCTGCAGTCTGTCGGTAAATAAAATGATTGAATTGGACAAGAGTAGACTTTTTGAAGAGACATTATGAGTAAATGTGTAGTTAAATGCAAAAATAGAGAAAGAGTGACTAAGAAAATGCTCAAGAAAGACAGTGGAATGTTGTAAAGAGCCATAAAGCCATTTTCTAGACCAGTAATTTTACTGTTTCAACTGAACTTAACCTGTTTTTTGACATACTTTACTCAACAACTCTGAACATTAATATGAACCAGTTCATCAAAACTGAGAGGATTCTGGAAATGGATACCTTTGTTTTCGATCTAATTAAAAAACAACTTTATTTTACTAAAAGATATCTAATATTCCTTTTGAAGAGTGCAAATGCTTCATTAACAGTGAACTATAAACACTGACAGGACTGACAAATACTGTAGAACAACTTGAAGTATAAGGAGGGATGTAAAATTTCACCTCCACAGATGAGGATGTTCTCTGGGACGGCCTGGTCTTCATCTGACTGAGGAGATCCATGAGCACGACCAGCCTCCTCTCGTACTCGAGCACCTCCTCCTCTGAGCTGGACAGCAGCTGCTTCTGGACCTCCTGGTCTCTCTGGATCCCACTAAGTCCATCCTCCAGGTCCCGAAGCTTTTGTGTCACATGGACCACCTTCCCTGTTGGTGACTGTTTTGCCTGATCCATCTTGTTGGAATCCATCTGTGGGATACCAAAGTCAGCGAACTCAAAGACGTGAGGAGCAGGAGGTCTCTGCAGCTCCTGCTCTGGTTTTGAGCCCTCAGATTGCTGCTGGAAGGCCCCCAGCGTAGACTGGCTGACCAGTGCAGCAGCTACTTGTTCCCTCAGATTTTCTTCCAGATTATGGACCTTTTTTTGAAGATCCTCAGCACAGCTTTGACTTTGCTCCACAAGAATCCGACAGCGGTTCATCTCCGAGTTTTTCTCACCTACCAAATCTTCAAGCTCCTGAATTCGCAGACCTAACTCCTCCACTCTAGAGGAGGCGCTCTGCTCTAAAGCTTGTACTTCTGCCTGCAAAACCACAAGCGCTGCAGTTTTCTCTCTGAGAGCTTCTCCAAGCTCCTCCTCTGTGCTGTCCTGCTTTTCTGTTTCAGCTAGAGCTTCTGCACTTTGGTTTGAGTGCAGGTATGTGTCCAACAGCTTGCTGTGATCCATCCTCAGTGTCTCCAGATCTTTGGTGGCTCGGTCCATCTTTTGCTTCATTTCATTGTACTCCTCTTTGGTTGGCTCCCACGTAGCGCTCTCTAACTCGCCTTTACTATCCTCCTCCTCCTCCTCAGCAGCCTGTTTTTGCTCGATATTGGCAAGTTCCTGCTGAAGTTTCTCTATGACATCATTCAGCTGCTCGAGCTCTTCTTCTTTATTTCTCTTTAAGCGCTCCTGTTCGCTCCGCAGACACTCTACCTGGGACTCCAACTCTTTAATCATCTCCTCCCTGTCATCAAATTCCTAAAAAAAATGTAAAAAATTATTAAAGATTAAAAAAAAAGGGGGGGGGGGGAATTAAAACAAAACCATGGATATCCCACACAAAGGTTAAACGTCTGAGTCTTTGTTGTGCTGAGAAAGCTATTTGGGTAGCATTCTTTCCATTTTTACTTAAAATAGAAGTTCACACAAAAAATAACCCAGAGGTTTAAAGAGCCACTTCACAAGAGCACATGATCACCGCAAGACAAAAAGACGATGAATCTACCTACAAGAGACAAAAAAAAAAAAACAAGAACAACAAACAAAAACGGAGCCAAATGGAGCCAACTAACACAAAATGGGACCCAGAGGACACACACAGATCTCCACAGAGCTATGCGTGTACAACACAGACTTTAGCTCTATGTTGTACACGCATGTCTGGTTACCTTGTTATCAGAGGC
This sequence comes from Simpsonichthys santanae, assembly GCA_031762415.1. Taxonomy (NCBI): domain Eukaryota; kingdom Metazoa; phylum Chordata; class Actinopteri; order Cyprinodontiformes; family Rivulidae; genus Simpsonichthys; species Simpsonichthys santanae. The sequence goes on along the minus strand of JARVLU010000583.1, from coordinate 19,361,645 downwards.
TGTTTCCATGTGTTGAAGCTTAGTGATCTGTTCATTAAGAAGAGCTATTTCCCTGTCCTTCTCCTCCATCACCTTCAAAAGTCAAAGATTATAACTTAATGGCTATTAAAATATATAATTCACTCAGTGTCAGCCTCATTGAACACAACTGGATATTTATAAACTGGGAACAGGTTAGGTGTCTCTAGAGCAGAAGGGAGCCTTGCACGGTAAAATAAAAGACGGATTAAAAAGCTGCAAACTCATTTTGTAACCAATAATTTGTAAAGCGCATGAAAAAGATAGTTATAAAAACACTCATGAAACTAGTTATTCTATTTAAAATCATCTGGTGCTAGTTATGTTGGTAAAATTACTCTTTTGTGTTGCAATACAAATAAATTAACATGAAACTTTTGCTATTTGACAGCAATAAAATTGGTCCAATCAAAACAGTTTCAAAGCTATCAGTGAGAATTATTTAATCTGAACACTTTCCAAACTGAAATTAAAAAAACTTTAGCCAATAAAAATAAATAAATCACGATATAAAATCATATTTTATACATTGTGTTTCACAGAGAAAACACTGCAGGCGTGTTCACCTGCAGCATGCTGTCCCTTGTTGCCAGGTATTGCTGCTGGCTGCTTATCTCCTTCCTCTGGATCTCCAGCTGCATGTGAAGCTGCTGCACCTCCTCGCTCTTGTTCTCCAACTCCTCTCTGAACTGCTCCAGCTGCTCCTCCAGATTACAGATCTGACACATCAGATAAACAGAAGCCGACCCTTACAAAGCACATCTTAAGATTTTGCAAATAACAAGGACCAGTCAGATCCAAACATGGAAAATGAGGCTGCTGTGCGACAAAAACGCCCACTCAGACAGATCGGAAGGGTTTGTGCCAACCATTTTTAATATTCAATTTCTATACATGTTAGTTTGTCAACTGTATTATTCTACATCGTAATGAAAGGTTGCTCCAGGAACTTTTTCCAAGTAAATGTTCACTCTGTATTTGCTCGGAGCAGAAGGGTTCGAATGTCTTTTACCAGTACGGAACAGCGACTGCGCTTCAAAAGCTCCAGCCTTTCCTGATGAGTGCACGCTTCATTCCAGGATTTAAAATAATGCACAGACATATGAGCTATATTTTGACAACTTTCAAGAAATTTGACTCTGTATAGTCAAAATGAAACACTTGGAAGAGCATCAGCTCTAGCACGACACAGCTTATTAAAAATAAACACATTCCACTGCAAGACGTTTAACAAATGGAGTGTGTTTAAAAAAAGGGAGATGTGATACTGCGCGCTGTAAACTGATATAAGAATATCTCCTTTGTGGCACAAAAGTGAGCAGTCCATTACCTCTTTCTCTTTCCTCTCCAGAGCCTCTCTCTCCGTTTGTAACTGAGCCTCCAGAGTGGAGTGCTTCGCCTCAGTGATGGATTCATGCTGATTTTTTTCTTCGACCTGCGTCAAACACATGAGAGAAACGATGTGGCTCGGCTGTTTTTAAAAAGCATGTGGAGAAAAGCATAAAATCTCTTTCAGTCATACTGATCTTCACGCGCTCAGTGTATAAAGCTGCGCAGTGGAACTCCAATCCATCTTCTGCTGCTGAATATTTATAGTGTTTCCACCATTCCTTTAGTTCCATCATCAATAAACACTGGGGGCAACCTTAACATTAGCTAGCGACAACTCAGCGACAGCAGACTGCTGGGGCGGATGAAGATGACCCACCCACACATTGTTCTCCCTCCCAGCCCTCCCCCTTTAGCTGTCACCTCAACTACATGCTTGCACACACACTGCCACACTCCCTTTTCTCTCCTGCTGTCTCTGCTTCAATCTCCAGCCCAACCATCACCTCCCTCCTTCCCCCTCCTCACCTTCTCCAGAGACTCAGTGCTGGCCAGCAGGGCCTGCTCCAGCTCGCGGACGCGGCTCTCCAGCTTTTCAATCTCCTCGTCGCGCTCTCCCAGCTCACGACGCAGCTGCTCGGAGCCGAGCAGCAGCTCACTGCACCAATCCGCCTTCTCCTTCAGCTGGGAGGTCAGCTGCTCCACCTGGTAACCAAGAGAGGGAGAAACAAATGACCAAAGTGGGGAGAGAGAGAGATGGTTTAATGAGATCCGCTTGCAGAACAAACTCGCTACAGTGTAGCTGGTACATGTGCAGTTAGCGGTGCAGTCAGCTGATCCACCTGAGAAGGGGGGAAGGGGAGGTCGGGTGTGAAAAGAGGTGCAGAGAGTTCACTCAGGGTGACACAAATCAGGACGGGAACCTTAAACAACTGAGCGCTAACAGATCCACCTGTGAGAGCGAAAAGATCAATAAGAGCAGGGAGAAAGGCTGACAGGTGGGGAGGTGAACCAACAAGACTGATTTATATTTTCATTAAGAAAACCTGCTTGGTTAAGTCTAAGAAGAAAACTCAAACCAAAGCTCCGCCATAAATCTAACTTTTCAGATGCATTTTTAATGGACTGTAACCAGATGACTGTAACACAATCAAAGCTAACGAATTGTCTTTTCACAGCATTTATGTCATTTAACGTTAACGCACAACATGGACTCATCATCAAACCACTTCAGCACAAAATCTGAATGTGGCTTAAACTTTTAAATTGATTAAATTGTGAATATTTTTGTCTAATTTCTTGCTTAATATTCAGAAAAATATTGGCAGCTTGTTTATTTATGCACAGCCACAATTGTTCAAAGCTGTGAAGTCCACAGATGGCATCTGAGTGACAAATGTACTTTTTATCTTTATCTTTTAGCCCACGCTGAGGGGGAAAAAAGTACACTGCATAGCAAACAAAAACACAAGATTTATTTCAAGCTAATTCATTAAACCCTTTTTTAAAACTTGGACGTCCTCCCCAGCTGTTTGCCTTCTGGATATTGTGCAGGAACATCAGATTTGGAAACAAAAGGATGGAGAGGAGGAATATAAACAAAACAAAACATGGAAAAAAAAAGAAGATGGGAACACAAGAGCTGGACGGCATTAATGCACTAAAGGTTTGCAGAGGGAGAGCACGCAGAGCTAGAAGCAGTACCTTAAAGGCTACTCGATCCACCTGCAACAGCCACAGGAGAAAGAAGGCAGAGGCATAACGGATCACAGGGTGGAGTTCAAATGCAAAAGGAAAGCAGAGAAAAAAAAAACACTTAGTAATGATGAAAATGCTACGAGAGTCTATGGAGATTAATCATGGTAGGAGGATCGCTTCAGGTTGTTGAAAGCAAAAGAGCAAACTAAAAGCTTGAAGCACGAGAGCCCAAAACAGAACAAACCAATCAGCACCATTAAAGTAAAATCCTAAATGTATTTAACTTTAAAGAAAATGTTTTTTTTTTTTTTTATTCATTCAGATCATTACGGAGCCATAACACAAGTAAACATGAGCAATTAAAAACGGATGACAAAACAAATCTTATGAAATGATTTCCAATCAACCAATCAAATGCAATTCTGGAAGGAATAGGAGAAAAACTTTTTTTCAGGAGATGATTGTTTTCCTTTATTACACAGCAGAAAATTAGCCAAGTTAAACTGTTGTCTTTGGTAGAAACAAGTTCCCTTCACACTCATAATTTCCCAGCAAATTAGACAAATTACTTGCAAATTAGACTGGAGTGTGCAACAATTTAATCTGTTTGAGAAAATAATTACCAACTCAACTGTGCATCAAGGTCCTCGCAACAGTGTAGATATAAAAATAGAAATATTCTCGTCTTTTGTGAGCTTAGTTAAAAGAACACAAACAGAACAGCTGATACACGACATATGAGGACAACCAACTTGGAAAAAAATGAATATGATGCACAAACGCAAACATTTTTCATAATATTTTGTTGTAATACTGAAAACCAACACTAAAAATACTTAGCAGTATCTCCATGCCTCCTGTTATACAGTAATTGGAACAAAAGTAATTACTTTAATGTATTAATGACAACTGATTCGCTAAAAAGTAAAGACCACATCTTGTCAGATGTGTCCGTGAGCTGACAAAAGTACTGAAGCAGCTTTCATTAACTTCATGTTCAGTCCAGGACGATTAATTAGCCCGTCAGCACAGATCTGACATAATAAAACTACAATAACGGAGAAACTTCAGATGCAAAAGTCTGAGTCGCCTATTCTTTATGTTTTGTTTCAAAGGAGTCAGACTTTTTAGCAATATTTAGGACTTGATCAATAGTTCAAGTTTTCTAGAGTCATTTCAAAGTATTTCTTTCATTTTTTTGTCTAGTCCTAAACATTTCCTAAAGCCATGACATTTTTAGACACCTTTAGCTGAAATATGACGTTTAGATTAATTTCTGTTTTTGAATTACCTTAATAGCACAAAAAGCTACTGTAGAAGTTCCAAATATTCTTTTGTTTTGTAGATGTGCCTAAACAATTGTCTCTGCAATAAACTTTTTTTTTTGCATTGTTGTTTGCGATTAATACATTTTAATAATTTCACTTTAGCATCAGTAAAGTATCTGTCTCCGTGTCACCCATTGTGTTTAAACCATGCACGACTCAAATGTCTGTATTAAGTGGCTCCACAAACAAAACAAAAAAAAACGTCCATCTGAATGAGGTCAAGGCTAAAGACTGGACCAAAAACGAGTGAAAGAGCAGTCAAAGAAATAAATACTTGTGAAGAACTTATTAAACTCTTGCTTAAAACCATTAAACAAAAAACAAAAACAAAAAAAACATTCTTGTTTTTGAATATCTAAGGAAGCAAAATCTAAAAAACTCAATCTAGACTTTTTTGGATGTGAACAGAATTTACAGTATTTATTAATTTAATGAGCATAAAAATAAAAATAAAATTCCAGAACTTTCAAACCACAAGCTTACAAAAGGTTTGGTATCACTTTCAGGACAGCACAGGTAACTCTGCACCCTCCATTGTTTCGCTGTATGTCTCCAAGCCTGGTTTTGTAGCCGTTTAGAGAAATCAGCACATCTCTGGCACAGAACAGAACTTCTTTTCACGTTACCTCTCGGTTTCTTTGCTCCGATCCAATCTGAAGCTTCTGTGGGCTCTTCAGCTGCTGCTCCAGCTTCTGGATCTCCTGCTGGAAGAAGTCCCTCTCGTGTTCTCGGTCCACAGCTTGCTCCTGGACACCACAACCAAAGACGATATTGAAGTACAAAAATGGTTAAAAAAATAAATAAATAAATAAAATAATTAAAAAAGCTTCCAAACTATCTATTGAGCTGCAGAATAATATCAATGCAGGATTGCAAACATCACAAATTTGGTTTGATTACACACGGACAGGTGAAAAGACCTGCTCAATCCAGAATAACCTTTTCTGATCTTGGTTTGACCTTGTGATCAAACATATTTTTGTTATAATTGTTTCCTCTATTATTTAAAGTTTATCAAGTATTTAATCCGCTCTCAAACATGACCACAGCATCTCTATCTGGTATGAATATGTCTTAAATTTGCACTAAAATTGTAGATTTTACACTGTTTTTTTTTTAAGTTTAAAGTGATATGAAGAAAATAGTCCTGCTGTTACCCTCAACATTTATAAACATGCCTCAACACGATATAAATACAGGGCAGGACAGACCTTTGCTGTTTTTAAGTTTTTAATATTATTTCTTCTATTTACTTTTCATTTTATATGCTTTTATACGATTGTCTATTGTTGTCTGTGCCTTATCTGTGTTCTTTGTTTGAAACAGGTCTCGTAAATGAGTACTTGAGGCTCAATGAGACTAACCTGTATGAATAAAAGTTGAATGAATGAATGCAGTGTTTATATGTTCATTTTAACTCAGTTACTACCAGCAAGACTTCAACTTTAGAAGGATTTCCCCCCACCAATAGTAACTGGGAAATAGCTTCATTTTTATAGGATTTTGATTTCCTGACAATAAAATTTGATGATATTAGCAATTTCCTAAAAGAATGTAAACTAATGTCACCTTCTGGCCAAACAATGGGTACAGTATTTGCTATTTTACCAAGATTAAAAAAAAGTTTATTTGGACTCATTTTCTGAGAGCCATTTGTTTTTGTATATTTGTATGGTTCCTGTAAACTGTGCAGAAGAATCCTGCAGTAAAAAAAGCTCATGTGTTCTGGCAGGTGAACAGTGGTGGCCTGATCAAGCCAAAGCGATGAAATCAAAACTACAAGGAAGTTTTGCATTAGGTGCAAAAATATTAGCCAGTTTTTGTTTTGTTTTTTACTCATTTTTGCTAGGGTCACTTTGCAAGTTTGCAAAAAAAATAATTACGACTGACTCAAGCGCAGGAAAGAGGTGTGAATAAAAGTGATCACCTTTCAGAATAAATGGCCTTTTCGATCTTATCCAGATACTCAAAGTGTTTTACTCTAAAATCTGTGTTCTCATTTACCCATTCATTCATACAGCACTCTATTTCTCTACAAAGAATAATCAGAGCTTTATCACATTCATACACTGATGAGATATATCGGAGGCAATGAGGGGTTCACTGTCTTGCCCAGGGACACTTCAGTATGTGACTGCTAGTGGAATCAAACCCCCAACACTTGCATTGGAGGACGACTGCTCTAACCACTCAGCCACAGCTGCCCCTAAATAAAATAAAATAAAATACACTGACTGCAGACCAACAAATACTATTTAAATAGACATACTGGATTTATAAAAGTTTTTATAATTTCTGTGCTGCCAGTACAAAATTAAATATGAAACGTTACTTGTCTTTGACCCGCTGGTTGGGAACTACTGATTTAAAGAATAAACTAAATCAACCACAAACTAACATTGATTTTCATAATTTGTACACTGATCATTTGGAGATTTTTAAACAACGACCTAAACCAATCACTTTAATTCTACTATTCTGACGACATCAGAGGGATTTTTCTTAGTGGCTTACATCGAGGAACTTCCTGTTCTTCTCCAGCTGCTTCTCCAGAGCTTGAATCTGCTGTCGGAGGTCTCCGCTCTCCGTGTTCTGAGCGTGCTCCAGCTCGATCACCCTGTTGACCTGCTCCTCCAGCTCCGCCTCCAGCAGCTTCACCTGCTTCAGGAGGTCCGTGTTCTCCTTCTCCGCTTGACGCTGGACATCCACCTTCTCTTTCATCAGCTTCTCCGTCTCCTCCAGCAGGTCTACAGAACACGACGAAGGAAGGAGTGTAAGATCAGCCGGCAAGTCTGTCAATGCGTCACGCGCGTCCGATTCTGGCATTCGGTTAAGATGCTGAGATGAAAATGAAGAGTCTAAAGTTTGAGTGCCATCATGTGGTCATATTTAATCCAACTTTTGTTTTGAAAATAATTATTCATATCATCTAATGCTAATAGAACAACTTTTACAACTTATCATCTAAAACATAACCAACATTAGACTCTTCCAGCATCTCAGTCAACTTTCCAACCCCGTTACCATCACCTCCCAGTCTCCTCTCCTTTCTGCTGCCACCAGTGATTATCCCACACCGCTGAACTCAGGATCAAACCCAGCAGGACCAGTGCAAAATTAACAGAGTGAGAAGAGTGCAAATGACAAATCAGACACAGGACAGTCCAGACATTTAACCATGCCCTTTAAGCTTTAACAGGCAGGGGAGAATTCCTCTTGAACAGCCAATCATTCCACTCAAATATGTCGTGAATGCAGCGTAAAATCATTGAAACAGACGACTGACAACAGGAGGAAAAAATGTTATAGTAATGCCTAAAGATTAATCATGCCCAAATTAGTGCCAACATCGACTCCAGGACGTTAAAAGAGACAAATAGAGACAAAAAAAAAAAAAAGCGGTGACAAAATGTTAGTGATTGCTTTGTGAGCCAAATGCAAGCAAGCTCCGAGCTTTGTTGGCAAGTTGCTGGATTAGGGTTAGAGATCCAACTGTCACTTAGCCAGACAACTTAAAAAGAACATTTACAGATACGACTGAGCCATGCTCACAGTGGGGACACACCTGCTTCAGGTGCTGCAACCATTGCAGCTTCAACTAGGCCTACAGGAGAATGAGAAAGCACAGAAATTGAACATGCTCTTGTTTTTGTTGCCATGAACAGGAAACGTATTCAATAAAGAGTGGGAAAGGGTGAAAACAGGAAAGTTGTTCTTTTTTTTTGTTGTTTGTTTCAAAGTCGAAACCTAAATCTCTAGAAATTACGTGAAAGGAAAAAGGTACTGAACAAACCCATGTTTACTTATTCAAATGCAGACGACTCACCTTTTCTGGAAGAATAAAAAAAAAGGAATACAATTTTTGATAATATACGGAGGCAATGAAGTTTAAAATCAGTGGAAACAGTTGACAAGTTTCAAGTTATTTCTTTGGAAATAAAAGCTATAACTTAAAAGCTGTCCCATCTCTTTAACAAAAATATAAAAAGTATCTACTGCAGTCCCTTGTTTATCGTGGGGGATCCGTACCCTGAAGCCCTGCGATAAGCGATAAACCGTGAAGTAGTAATAGTAGTACAAGTAGTAAGTAGTTTTAGTATTTATATAAATACTGTATATTTTAAGGCGTTTTAAACTCGTCCCACACTCTTGCAATAGTCTAAACAATGTTTCTAAACGCTCTAAAAGAGCACAGAAAGTCACGATTTCCCTCTCACTGCCAGCTGCTCTCAGCCACCTGCAAGCGCTCTTGGCCACGCCCACTTCTCCGCTCTGCCTGGAGAACAGCTGATCAGCTGCAGCAGGAAGTTTATACTGCAGTTTGTTTGTTTTTGTGTTTATATTGCAGTATAGGCTGTACAAATGTGCAGCAGGTGCTACATAATTTAATTTTAAATAATCAATCAATCAGACATGTGTGTGTCATGTCCAGTCTTATTTTGAAAAACCGCAATAGAGCGAGCCCATGATAAACGAACCGCGAAACAGCGAGGGACTACTGTATAACAATTTTTTTTTTTTTTTTGTAATTAACTGGGGTACGTCTTGTTGGCGATGCTGCCTAAATAAGAGTTTTAAAATTCTTCATGGACTATGAGAACTCTAAAGTCATTGTTAGGCTGTGGTCCATTCCCAGAAGCTTTAGAGCAAGTTGTCAGCATATTTGACAAAAAAACAAAACAGGAAAACAACTCCTATATACTCATCAAACTGACTCTGCATCAATGTTTTCACAAAACAAACCTCTCTGGAATAAATCAATAAACAATTTACGGTTCATAATTAACTCCTGACCTTCATACAGTCTCACTGAAAGAAGACTTTTGATTCAAGTCTTTGACAATTCAGACAAAAATAAGGAACAGCAGCCAACCTTCAGCAGACCCTTTGAAAATCCCTTTCTTTCTCGATACCTACAAAGCTCACGTGGTCCGGCCTCCTCCCTCATGGCGTCCTGTTGTCGTGACAACAGCTCACGCTCCTCAAGCATCTGAAGTCTCTCCTGTTCCAACTCATGCAGCCGACTACCTGTTACCTGCGAGGAAAATGAAAATCAGGATATAAGCCTGTTGTCACGAGCTGACCAAATCTGTCTTATTTTTAACAAACTGTATGAAAACTTTAAACTGCTTTTATAACCCAAAATATTTATTATTTACAGTGGGTGTTGTTTTAATCACGTGAATTAGTTTTTAGTTCACTGTGTGGTTAGTTTTGTAGCTCTGTTTTTATGCTTTCTTTTATCCTGTATGTAATGTTCAGCACTTTGTTTCAGCTGTGGCTGTTTTAAAGCGCTTTATAAATAAAGATGATGATGATGATGACAGCATTTTTAGCAGCACAATGTAATATACATATAATATAATATAAGTAAAATATATATTAACTATATATAAGTAATATACATATAATAAGTATATAAGTAGTATATAAGTTTATAAGTATAATAAGTAATATAATGTAATATACATAAAGGTTGAATGAATGAACAGAAGTGTGTCGCTCATAGCTGAAAGCTTTTATTATGAAAATACATCATATTTCCAGCATCACCTTTAAGATTTGTAATCTAATTTCTAATATTAAGATGACAGTAAAGCAAATCAAAACCATTTTACGACTATTTGTCCCACATCCAGTTGAATGAGTTTTGTTAATTGAAACCAGAATCCCCTTTGCGCCAGGAGTAAAATCTACTTTTAATGTTGTCACAACTCATTAGTGTTTCTGAAGTGACTACTCCTCCCTGCAGCTCACCTGCAGCTCTTGCTCGAGGCTCTGCTGGAGTTCATCCTTGTGGCGTAGCTGCTCCTCCAGCGCAGCTCGTTCACCCGTGTAGCCATCGATGAGACCTGCATGCAGTCCGTGCAAGAAATACACAGTGAAAATTAAATGATCAGATTTTCATAAAGCTTTTTAATGCGTCGTTTCTGCTCCCATTTGGAAACATTTACGATTTGTCTTGTTGTTCTTGTACAGCTTCAGTCACGTAATGACTGCAGGATGCAAAATACAAGCAAAATATATAAACAATTGTGTTTTCGTATAAACAAGCAAGTGCAACGACATGTATGAAGCAGAGCGGTGAACACAATGAAAAGCTTTAATTACTGCACTGCTTTGTCACAGGTCAGCATCATTTTCTATTCTGCAATCCAATTAGATGGAGGAAGCACGTAAACAAGAATCTGCTGAGAAAATCTTCATTTTAACAAACTGATTCCAGCACTCAAGAGATCACATTTTATCACTTGATGATTGTTTATGAGAAGCAGAATCTGTAATCTGTAAGAATTTGTAATGTTTGCTTCAAGATGGATCTTTGTAAAACAGCTTTCAGAAGATTAAAGACAAAAACAGCCCGTCCAACAAATAACGAGCTGGGTCTTCGCAACATTATGGGATGAAAACAGGTAAATAAACCCTGTTTGTTTCTATGAAAACCTTGACATTTAATACGATCCATCGGCCGGTGAAGAGAATCTTCTCTTAAGGCTGAGCTCGAATTTAAAACCAGTTTGAAAAGGCCACACCCTGAGGTTTTACCTGGCTCATCCACACAATGGCAGACGTGTTTCTCTTTCAGCTCGCTGGTATTTGTCCATGAGATACAGGCTCAGCGAGGATCAAACACTCCCAGAGTTAATGAGGAGGTACATCACATGACCTCATATTCAAAGCTCTTTTTATTTGTTGTAAAGAAGAAGGTTTACAAACAGGGTGTAGCACTCACTTCTCATTATAATGTCAGTGACGGATGACAGACCAATTGACATGAAGTACTTGGGACAGCTTTGGCTGACTTTTCCGTATTACTGTCTGAAGAATAACATTATGTAATGGAAGGGTGAGCAACTTTTCTTTGGATCCTTCAGGGTATTTATTGCCTGCTTCCAAAAGCAGATAATGATTTTGCCTGTGTCTATGTTCATATGTCTGTTTATTAACAAAATATCTCATAAACCACTGGATACACTTGATTGAAATCTGCAGAAAATAGACATTGTTCGTATTTACATCTACAACTGATTAACCACTGATTAAAGTAAATCTAATTTAAAACGGTCGCCACAATTAATCAACTGTAGAAAACACAAAAATGGCTAAAACTCAGTCAATTTTACAGATGAGCTAAAATTTGACATGGCAGTAGCCGAGAGTCATCCACAAAATATACACTACCGTAATTTTTGCTGTATGAGTCACAGGTTTTTTTGCATTAATTAGAATGCCTGCAACTTATACAGTGAAGTGACATGTTTCTGTTTTTTCTCCCATATTTATAACCCGAGTTTTGGCTGAGATCTGATGATTTCATTCATTCTGACATGGAAAATATTGAACACTACCATTTTCAGCCACTAGAGGG
>JARVLU010000583.1:19335910-19347549 GCA_031762415.1 Simpsonichthys santanae | reverse complement strand
GACTGAGCTGAATACAGCATCTCAGACTGAGGAAGTCTTTCGGACGAAAGACGAAACGTTTCTACAATTTTTTTTTTGTTTTGTTTTTTATTTTATTTTATTTTATTTATTTATTTATTTATTTTTGAATGTCCAGAGGACCAGACTTAGCCTTTTTAGATTAAGCTGTGTTATTTTTGTTATTTTTCATCATGTCATTAAGATAAATGGGAACAAATTGTGTCTTTCTGTCAGGCTGCTGGCAGGAAAGAACCCAAAGACCCTATTTTAAATCGTTTTTTGCCAAGTTGTTTGTTATACGTTGACAACACTGGTTAATCTTTTCTTATACCTGAATGACGCATAGGTCAAAAAGTGATTTAAAAAGTCCTAAGGCAAACTTGGGGGGGGGGGAAAAATAATAAAAAAAAAAACTTCACAATGCCTGATGAACCTTTAATCCAGATAATATTACAACAAAGTCTGGGTTTTCGAAGCAAAATATAAAGAAATGGGTGATAAAGCAAGGTCTTTACGCAGCACTGTATTTAGAAAGGGTTTGGCAACACACTTTATAGTCTAAGGTTGTTACGACTTTATGATGATCGAATACCGGACAAACAGTCAACTCGTATGGAACAAAATGAGCTCGTGCTGATGTCACAGCTATGCAGTAATTTACAGTTAGAATATCTGTAAAAAGACTGGCTAGTCAGGTGACAGAGAGCATAATTTCCTTGTAAAGCTGCTAAGAAATCATGATAATGCAATAACCTGTCAGCTCACATGCGCTCATTTTCCATAGATTTTCATATCTCCCTGAGCAAAGTTCTTCTTATTATGGGACCTGGGAAGTGGAAATAAGAACTTGCCTAAGAGGGAAGTCATATGATCTTTCACCTAATGATTCAGGAGCGCTGCTGTGTGCCTACATGGAAAGACATTTTAGCTTACATCATATGCACATCTACAGACCTGGACTATAGAAAGACAGAGAAATGAATCCATAAAACATTAATCAACTTTACATATGCTCTACTTAACTGGTAAAGGAAGCACAGCCCTCTCTTTATGCAATACAGTTCATGTGTGGGGTAACTTACTGTATACGGAGGAGTGGGCAGGGAGATTTTGGATATGACCTTAAGAAGGTGTCCATTAGTCTTGTGATTGACGTGAGAGATCTGTGTCTGAATCACCACGGCGTTTTTCGTGTTTAAGGTGCTGCTCAGTGGGAAGGGTCGGGGAAGGGGTACACGAGATTCCACCTCGTACACATCCTGATCCTCCCCCTCCAGCCACGTGCTGCTCTGCATGCCCGAGTTCCAGTAAGACCGATGGGAATCCATGGTTTTGCTTCCTATCTGGAGTCACGACAAGGAGGTGTCATTTGCCATGATTCGTCAGTCTGAGCTGTGCAACCACAAATGGGAATAAAGTCCAGCAAGAAATGAAGCAGTGTTATATGTTGTGGGTAGCTCCAAGCAACAGTCTCTATGTGTTTTGCCCACAGACCCAGGAAGCGTAAACAACTACCACCGAAGGTGACATTCGTCTCATTCACATGCTGCCCAGCAGAGGTAGAAAAGGTTCCAGGTGTTTAGTTAAAAAAAGAAAATCCTCCAGGAAAGGTAAGAGTTACATAGTCCTACAATCAAGTGTCATCCTCGGGAGCAGGTCGATGTGAAATCCAGGTCCTGCAGCCTAAAAGGCACTCCTACACATAACCGGGGAAGGTAAGTAAACACAAACATTTCTGCTCTCGGCGTCCTGTGTTCAGACGGTTCGTGTTCTCTGACCTTCTTTCCTCAGAGTGAAACCGTAACATGCCGCTCAGAAAGCTCACACCCCCACCACTGCTCTTGCTCTTCCCTCGCTCTCTTTCTATCTGGAGAGTCATTAACAATACAATCCCGCTGTAGCAGCCCCAACCTGCAGGCGAGCCTCCCTGGGGCCCCCCCACTGATTGTCTACTACTCCAAGCCTCAACCGGCTGACGGTGAAATGACAGCTCCGATGGAAAGTCACTCACTCATGCTTTTCTTCTTCCTTCCTTCTACTTGCCGTCATTCCCTCCTCTCAAATGTTCCTGCGCTCATCACTACAGCTGGTTTTCCCAATTCATGCACCAACAAAGATAAAACCCAAGACTGCCAGGTAGTTTGGAGCTTCCAAAAGAGGATACTGTTCCTGCTTCCTACAACAAACACACCTATAATAAGGATACTGCACAGAACAGGAGTGGGAGGGAAGCAGGTGTGGCTTCAGTCTTTGAAGCCAGTCGACCAGGTAGATTTGCAAACTGTTTAAACACACTCCCCTATCACAGAAATAACCACCAAGAACACACACCCATTCGACAAAAAGCCGCCCAACCAGATTTCCTCCATTTGTAGCAGTAAGAATAAGCAATTAGGGCAGTCTCCACTAGAGTTCAGCCTCTAGTGGGTATGTCTGCTGTTATACTTGCTGCGCATGAGTTATCTGTACGTCTCACTGGTTAACAAGAGAACAAACACCTACTAGAGGGCAAATAATTTACAGCCGTGGCTCATTGAAGACGCTTAACATTCCTGATCGGGCTTGTTACATCAGACTCTACTCGAGACGTGGTGTTTCAGTCACAAACAAGACAAGACTAATGTGCACCAGATCAATAGCAACAGGAAAATCATTAGAGAAGCCATTAGACTTTGTAGACTGCACATTTATTGTGCCGTCAATGACGTGGACTTGGAAAAGAATTGCTACTTGTAATTATTATAATTAATAAAACTACAAAATAAAAACCGTTTTGCAGTATTTCATTTATTTTTACACTGTTTGGACTTTTAGAAGATAAATGCAGCAACATACAAGCAGCTTTGAGACGGTATGAAATAAAGTAGAGCCCAAAAATGAGGTAAAGGAGCTTTAAAGCCACGAGCATGATCAGTTATTAACATAAATCAACAACCATGATGCAAATGTTGAAACAGTAAAACCTGGCAGTTTTCTTTAAATCTATTTTTAGATCGCCAAGACAAAACTCATTTCAGCGTGAATAAAGCATGAATTCCAGCCAGAGGGGGGATGAGTTGTGCTGCCAGTTACAGTAACACACTCAGTGGCCTAGTTTTACTGGCCTCATCCCTTTGGACTGACACAGGACACAGTGGGAGGACTACATGGACACCCCTGAGGGGATGGGGTCGTTTTCTGCAAGCTGGACCAGGATAGGCTGCTTGGCCAGACAAAAGCTCCGTGTAAATACCGCTCGTATCTACGGGCAACCGCTGGGAATGAGGCAGCTCTTTTGTGTGCGAATTTTAGACACGCCAACTTTTTTGCCAACCAGATTTTGCCACCTCAACCCCCATTATGTCTCAGTGAACAAGCAAGCGCACAAATCCACACAGAGGGGGGTTAACAGCGCCGACAGTTCATTTAAATGTTTTGACAAAACGTAAAAGTGTCACTTGAGCTTTCTGTTTACTGGAAACTTTAAAGCACAAACAAACATGAGCATTCGAGCAAGATGCCGTTTTTTTCCCAAAGTTTGGAGCCGCCAAACCTGGTAGATTTTATGAAGTCTGTATCGTTTGCTCAACAGGACATGCAGATCAACTGGAAGATGTAAACTTTATTCAACTGTCCAACTAATTTAAATGAAAAACTTGCATTTTGGAACAGCAGCTGTCTTCAGGCTCTTTATAAGCTTGGCACATCCAACTTGAATTTTGACGCGTTCCACTGGTTTGCAACAATCTCCACAGACACATGGGCTATGATTTTAATTTCTAAACATTCAAATGTCCTCATCTAAACTACTTTAGTTTTGCTTTAGCATCCATCAATCATCTTTACCCACTTCTTCCATTTCAGGTTGGGGGAGCCACCCTGGACAGGTCTCCAGTCCATCACAGGGATGCATAGACACAAACGAGACAACCAGTCACTCGCTCACTCACACCTAGAGACAATTTAAAATTACTAATCAGCCTAACAAGCATGTTTTTGGTTTGTGGGAGGAAATCAGAGAACCCGGAGAAAACCCACGCATGCACGGACAGAACATGCAAACTCCACCCAGAAAAGCCCCTGGATAGGGATATGAACCGGGGCAACCTGCTCGCTGAGAGGCAGCAGCTCTACCAACGGCACCACCGTGCTGCCCGCTTTAGCATACCATACCATAAAATGACAAGTATTAGATAAGCAAGGATAAGTATCGCTTATCCGAGAAAAATAAAAGCATGTTTCCTACCTGTCTGGTTGTGCCAGTGATGGTCATCAACATCTTCTCCACAGCTGCCTGAAGTCGGCTGCTGACGCCCGTGAGATACTCCTCATTCCTCAGTTGTGGCTCTGCACCAAGGAGCAGGCTGTCCATCATCTGCTGGGACATCTCCAGACCCTCGTCAGCCTCCAGTTCCCCTGACCAGTTGCTCACGTTGTCGGCACCAGTTTCACTGCTCCTGCAGCTTTCTGCAGCAACAGATGGCAGAAATATGCCACGATTATTTATTTATGCATCATATAAACTGCCGTAAAATACAGGATAATATTTAACTGATTACAAATTCATTAGGCTATGTAACAAAAAAAAATGTTACCAACGCAATTTATGTAGAATTTAACAACCTGATAAGCTAGGATGCAAATAGATTGTAAACTTTGATCCATATTAAGGAAAAAAAAGAGCATCTGGTATAAATAAGCACAACATAAACACTGGTTAGTTATGCAATTCACGTTTAGCCTTTCAAGCAACTTTCTCGTTTTCGTAGGATATCATTGAAGAAGGTGGAGGCTGTGCGGCTCATGTATTGTTTTAGTAGCGTGTTCTATTTATTCTCTTTATCAATATCAATTTAGAGACAATAAACAAACAGCACAATAAAGCAGTGGATGATTTGAAGTACTGGTAAATAATTTAAATTATTATTACTACTGGTTTGTGTACATGTTCAATGTTATTAAATGCATAATAAACAAACTTGAAAGGAATGTGTCCTGAATATTATAAATGTAAAAACACCAGAGTGTCACTAATTATGATAATTAAATAAATAAATAAAAAAAACTGCTGAAATACTGTAGAATTATTCTGATAATGCTACAGAGGTACTTCAAACTGATATCGGCAGCAGCAGCCCTTCAGAGTTTCATGTTTTTGTTTCGTTTAGCAGGAAAGTTGCTGCTGAACTCTACCTCAAAGTTATTTACATGAAAACGTTGATTAGATTACCGCTCCTGCACATACAAATGCAGGCATATTGACAGCAAACAGTAATTTAGTTTGCATGTATGTAGATAGAACCTGCTGTGAGACGCTTTCCATCTGCAAGTGACTGCAGGTCACTGCAAACATCGACAGTACTGTAAAAAAATTGGAGAAAGTTTCATCCTAAATAAATAAGTGTTGCGGTAAATGTTTAAGGGATTTGGCACAAACTGAATCTACAGTTTTCAAGTGAACATGCACTGCAAATTAAAATATGTACAAAAGCAGAGATCTTAAAAAAATGCTCTATTAATATTGTGTTATGTAAGTTTTTAACAGCAGGTTGTTCAGTTTTGTACAAGTGAGCCATAATTTTTGACTAATAAGAGCAGCTAATACTTTTAAGTATTTAGGCAGCTACAAATGGGTTAGCTTTGTAATGTGAGGTGCTGTTTGTGCTCTAATGTTCATATCTGGCATCTAAATTTGCAGAATTATCAGTCCATGGTGATATTTGCATGTGATAATGAAGAATTTCTTTGAAATAACAGTGCACATGTATGTACAAACTGATATGTGTCCACTGCAGAACAAGAACAAAAACTTTAGGGATAGCTGAGAGAACAGATCAGTATGTAGACATACAGTAATGTAAAGACAGTATTCATAACAGAGTTGCTTAAATTTATACAGGCAATTTGTGATATGGGTTCATTTTGTGTTGCAAGTGAAACTAATCAGTTTAACAGACACCTCTCCACATGCTCTGCATAAAACATGTTTTAAATTGGACATTTTGATGCTTTTTAAATATTTGTGGTTTTCTAATTTGAAGCTCAAGTAATTAAAAAGACTGACTACAGCTCTGCTCAAGCAAGTTCAGATCCAGCTGGGTTCAGCTACACAACACAGCAATGCTGCAGTGTAATACGGAGGTCTTAAATAATGCATGCACACAAACTTTTATAAATGTGTTGTACGCTTTTTTTGGTTTATGTTTTCACACAAAATGATGTTTTAATAGGTATAGAGATTGAAATAAAAGGTTGACTCTTGAGTTCTCAAAACAGCACATTAACAATAACCATTTTTTAAATCTTGATGCTACTTGCCTGAGGAATAACGGGGTTTGGGCTCTGCAGTTTCTCTCTGCATGCTGGACAGAGGAAGCTGCACTTCAGCAGAAGTGTCACGCAACCTTTGCATGTGGAGGCCCAACGTTTTCTCTGCAGCCACAGTTGTCTTCAGGACGTCAACAAGCACCTTGCTAAGCTTCTTGTTGGCTTCGCGCAGCAGGTTTCTGAAAAAAGAAGAAATCGTTAGAACCGTACGTGTTGTTTTTCTTTTGGCTGCTCTCTTCTTCAGGGGTTGTCACAGCGAGAGGACCTGCATGAAAGATATGGCAATTGTTTTATGCCGGATGCCCTTCCTGATGCAACCTGGGCTCAAGCCTGTAACCACAGAGCTGCAAGACCATGGTATTGACCATCAAGCTACCACAGCCACCAATTAGAACCATACACATAAAAAATAAATTTTTAGTTGGTTTGAGATAGTTGTAAAAATGCATGTTCAGTACATTTTTATGCACCAAGTTCATTTTATTGTAAATAATAAGCATAGCTGCAGCGTTACCTTTCAGTGTCTTTATCAGAAGCCTCTCCATCATCCTCTAATGACAGTTTGATTCCTCCTGCTAGTGTTGTACGTGTACCGTCCCCTTCGTCAAATCGTCCTTCCCCATCGTCTCCCTTCTTCAAAGCCTGAACAGGCAGCAGAGAGAAAACCGACAGCAGCCCCGTCATTGCAAAGTTTCAACTCAAACACACAAAACTCAACAGCACCGGACAGGGCAGCATTATGTGAGAGCATTTGTAAAGCGGATTCAAATAAGGGACAATAATGCACACATAGAAACACTGCCTCTTTCCAAGCACACATGCACATGCACACACAAACACAAACACACACTTTAGCTCCCTTGGAGCTGAGGGAAACACTGCTATCTTTGTGCTGCTATGGCAACAGGTGCACCTGAGGGAGCAAGACTGGTAGAGACAGTGGCGCCACCTGTTGGAAAAGCTGACGAAATACATGGTGTCGAACTCTAGTTATATTTTTAGTTACCAAAAGGAGACAAAATTTAAAAACTTTGTCCGAGCCATGGACCACTTTCAGCTGATGTATTAACTCGAGTCAGACACCAAATATATTTTCTTGGTTGCAGGTTCATCAACAAGAACTTGATCGGTCTTATTTGACATTTTGCTGCTCTTTCCACATCAGAATCAATAATGATAGAATGATCCAGCCGACTTTCTGACTTCAAAGTTAGCCAACTGATAAGAGAAATCTATACTAAATTGTGTATTTATCAGTTTGTGTTTTTTAAAGAAAAAATAGAAGAGATACAATATTTTACACATTTATGATCATCTTTGGGGACCAGATTTGCCCGCGGCTCTTGAGTTTGACAGTGGTAGGAAATAGATATTAGTTATTGTAAAATACATTAGTTATCAAAATTCACCCTTAGAAAGCAGATGTGGTCATGAATAATTATTCAAATGCTGATTCTGCATCACAGTAAATCTTTTTTCCCACTTAAAACAAAGTGCCAAAAGTTCATCTAACGAAAGAGTCAGAACAGTGAGACTTCTGCACAGTTTCACAGATTTTAGTGCTATTTTGAAAGAAAAAGCACAAGTGAAAGACTGATTTCCGTTGAGTCAAACTATTGTTTTAGCCTAAGAAAAGGGTCCTAAAAAATATTTGTGTGCATATTTAAATAGGGACAGAACTGTGTATGGAGAAGATAAACAAAAGCATAATAATGTATATATTTCATGTGAATGATGTATAAATTATTTGTGCATTTATTTTTTGAATAGCTCACTTCACCTCGCTGAAAAACAAAGCAAAACTACTTAAGTCAAGTGGGGTGGCTGTGGCTGAGTGGTTAGAGCAGTCGTCCTCCAATGCAAAAGTTGGTGGTCCGATTCCACCAGCAGACACAAGATACTGAACCCCTCATTGCTTCCGATGTGTGTCTCATCAGTGTATGAATATGAAAAAGCACTGATTAGTCTCTACAGATTCAGATTAGCTTTGTAGAGATCTAGTAGAGTGCTGTATGAATGGGTAAATGAGGGCATAGATTGTAGTGTAAAGTGCTTTGAGTATCTTGATAAGATAGAAAAGCGCTATATACAGTATATCCAAACAAATATTCACCATTCAGTCATTTGCAAACTGATTATTTCTAAATCAATTAATTGTTAGCAAGTTAAACAAATAAACATATTATCCCTAGCTGAAGCATATAAAATATATGAAAGTCCAGTTCAAATGAAGGAACGATGGTGGGTTTAAAACTGCACTGAGACACTCATTTTGAAAATGAATAACAAAACTAAAGCCCATCAGCTGCAATAAGGAAATCTGGTGCATGTGGTTGTAGTAAGTCGAGTGTAAAGCAACACATACCAGATCAGTAAGTGCCACCAACCTGTTTAGGTTCAGCTTTTTGCAGCGCCTCTTTTAACTTTCGGATCTCATCGTTCTTCTCCTGCAGCTCCCTTTCCAGTCTCTGCCTCTCCTCTTCCTCCAACCCAGCGCCTGCAGAGGGGGAAGCCCTTGGTGTCTGAAGCTTCGTCTCTCTGTCCTCCGCCGCTTCGTCATCCAGCTGGGTCTGCATGGAAGTGCTCGTCTGACGGGCGCGCTTGTTGATTC
This sequence comes from Simpsonichthys santanae, assembly GCA_031762415.1. Lineage (NCBI taxonomy): Eukaryota > Metazoa > Chordata > Actinopteri > Cyprinodontiformes > Rivulidae > Simpsonichthys > Simpsonichthys santanae. The sequence goes on along the minus strand of JARVLU010000583.1, from coordinate 19,338,632 downwards.
GAGCCAGCTCGGTCTGCTGTGCAAACTCCACAGACATCTGAACTATGGCCTGTCAGAAAACAAAAGAGCCAAAATATTTTCTTTAGGACCCTACAGGGTGTGAGATGAAACACAATAAAGGCTCAGGTTTATAATAGAATGTTGCAGATCTAAAGGCAACCTCTTTATAGTCTAGTAATTATGGTACAACCTGATAACTAAAATTGAACAAAATAAAGAATAGAGCAGAATCTGTGGATTAGAAGCATCCTGTCATTAATTAAGCTCAGCTGCTGCCGTTTAGTCACAACAATTAAATACAACCCAAAAATACACATCTGCTACCTTAGCAACTTCCTCCTCCACTCTCTCCTGCTGATGTTTCTCCTCCACATGGAGCTGCCCAACAACGCCGAGGCTCTCAGTGGAGCTCCCAGTACAGATGACACCGTTCAGATCCAGCGTTCTCTCCCCTCCGTCTTCCCGATGATCCCGTCTTCTCCTCTCCCGCTCGATTTCTTCTCTCAATCTCCTAAGCTCGCTGTTATGCTGCTCTTTGAGGGCAGCTACTTCTTGGGTGTACTTGTGATCCAGAGCTTTCCTAAGCGCCTGCAGCTGCGCTGTCAGGGCAGGAGACCTGGCAGACGAGTGCAGCTCCACGCCTCCCTCAGACAATTCCTCCTCGCTCAGGTCCTGAGGAGGGTAGGAAGCAAAACAAAAGTACAATTATGATCAGAATTCAGCACTTATGCTTACCGACAATAAAACTTCAAGGCAAACGGTCTTAAAAAAAGCTTTTTATTGGAGCCAATGCACCCCGTTACAACCATTTTTTTTTCTTTTTACACTTCTTAAAAATAATTTTTAAAAAGTGACATTTATTACATTTTAACACTGCTTCTCATCAAAATAAATTGGTTTTACTGTTTTTTAGGTCTAAAGTTACTAAAGCTTATTATAAAATCTACCGCCTTTTCCCTGGTTTCTGTGTGCAGACAGCAAAGCTTTAAAATAAGAGCCGTCAGGATGGAGGAACTCACTAACAAACACAGAGGATAGAAGTTACAGAGACGACCGTGCGATATGGCTGAAAAAGAGAGCGGTTCATTCACTCAAGACAGAATCCTCTTTTCATCCAACCACCAAGTCGAGAATACGTCCGCTTGGTTAGAACGCTGTTATGTAATGTCCGATCCTTTTAATGGTTTGATATAGGTCCACTTGTGATGCGGCCTTTGGAGATTTAGGGCACATTTTAGCCTGAAGGTTGAACCTCCTCTCTTTCATCCACCGTCACTGTCACAGCATCTAAATGCTGACACAGTGTGTGATTTAAGCTGCGGCAGGAAGTGATGGATGCAACTCGGATGATTAAAATTAAAATGTAGGAGACAAACCTTTAGCTCCTCTCTGCATTCCTCCATCATCTCAGAGCTGAGCTCAGGAGCACTGGACAGGCTGAGAGACAAAACATAATACGTATATAAGTATTGACAATTGCAAACTACAACAAGAGTTGCAACTTTAATTGAAGACATGTATCCAAAAATGTTAAAATGCACCCATTAAAATCGAAAAGCAACTATACTACTAAATGTTTAACCATGAATCCACAATACATTATCATTAATAAACTCCACCACAATCTTATAAATGCCTATATACAGTAGTTTGAGATAAAGTAGTTAGATCTCACTATTTGTGTCAGAAGTAACTGCTGTGATATTCAGCTTATGTTTTGCAATATGATAGATATATATTGAAAATTAGTGAATTGATACAAAGTAATAAAATAAGCTAAAATGTAGAATTATCAGATCTAACTTTGATTTGGATGCCATCTGAAGAGATAATCTTACAGGTTAGTTTAAAACCAAAAGCATGAGCCGCGCCTTGAATATTTCATTAGTCAGCTGATGTCAGCTGAACTGGGTCGAGTAGCTGCCGTGCGCAACAGAGAACAGGAAGTGCACACCAGTGTCTGAAGTTATCTTTAGTACAATCAATCATTCATCTCGGCCGCCTCACACTGTATTCACCAACATACAGTTCTGTTAAACAGACAACTATCAAAATGAGTTTTTAAAGTAGTGTTGATTGTTTTAAATTAAAAAATTATTTTGGCTAAAGAATAAGCAAAAATACTCTGCAAAAGCTACAAATCCTAACAGTAGATCCTAAAAAAATACAACGTTTCAACAATAAAATGAAAACAAATACATTTTTTTAGAACATTACCAGTAAGCTAGGACTTTAGTCTAATTGACAAATTCTGAGAGCATCAGTATTTTCTTTTATTTAAAGAAAAATAATCAATCTGAGAAGACTGATTGGAAACAATGAATGTGTGTATTTATGAAGCATCACCTGTAGAAAGTCTCATCTCCTGTGACGTCCTGCAGTCTCTGTTGCAGCATGAGGAGCTCTGTAGCATATCTCTCCTCTGTCTCTGCAGCCTGTTGTTGGTAATGAGCCCTGAGGAGCTCCATTTCCTGCTGGTGACTCTCCTGTAGCTGGAGCTGCTTCTCCTGAGCCTCGACCTTCAGCTTCTGTAGGTCTGGAATTGAGGCAGAGGCCCCAGACTGCTCCTCCATACCTAATTAAACACAAAGATATTGTATATATTATATATTATGACAATATATTGTAGTAATTTAAAAATCTATTAGGTAGTCCTCGACTTACGAACGGGTTCCGGACCTAAGAACCGTTCGTAGGTCGATTCTGCCGTAACTCGGAACCG
>JARVLU010000583.1:19298625-19316129 GCA_031762415.1 Simpsonichthys santanae | reverse complement strand
AAATCACGATAATAACGTAACTTTGCACCTGTTAGGAGGTACAGGAGGGACAGTTTGACCGATACAAATGGGGATGAAAACAACTGATAACGTCCATTTAATGGACTGACAACATCCGAAGCCGCTGAGTAATGTTTCTCATTCACTCTTTCACATTTACATCCAACAGGGTTTCCAGTAATATTGATCTTTATAGAAAACAAAATATAATAATCTTGGTATGAAGAAGGATGGACATTTCTTCCTATGCCCCACAGTAAGGGACACATAAGCTTCCCAACACAATCCTACAACCAAATTCACGTATTCTTTGTGTACCATTGCACACACATGCAATCAGCTAGAGAATGGAACAGGAACAAATGAGATATCATGCCAAAGAGAGCACAATTACTGGCTGCATTTCATCCACAAAGTTGATTCTTTTTTCAGAAATGTTGGAACACATGAGGAACAAATCCAGCACTATCACCATTTCACTTTCTGAAATGTTCTGAAGTTGTGTGACAGAGTTTTGAAACAATCTCAGAACTGGACCTGGGCTTTGAATATTTGATCCATTTGTTTATCCAACAAATGACAGTCTGACCCGTATGGTCAGTTTAGACTCCTCTGGTTATTCTGTGAAAAGTCTTTGCATCTCGTGAATAAAAACACTCACCTGCCATAGATACACCTGTTCAAGCACTTGTTAACACAAATGTATCTAATCAGCCAAACATACAGTACAGCAGCAACACAGTCTGTTTAGGTCTGAACATGGTGAAAATGACTTAAATAGAGCATCAAAAGAAAAAAAGAATACAGTACTTAAAACTTGGAATATGGTTAGCACTTGATGGGCTGAGGATTTCAGAAACTGCTGATCTACTAGTATTTTTACTTTCAACCATCCCTCGGGTTCATAGAAAATGGCCTAGTGTCAGAATACATACACAACCTGGCAAACCCAAGTCATACACCAACTTAAATTACCAAAACATTTATGCAGTCTTTGGTGCAACAGTAAAAATAAAATAAAAAAAATTAAAAGCTGTCACGACAAAGCAGAGTAGGTGGTCACGTTCCCTCCTACAATTCACAGCTTAAAAGCTCTTCATCTGAGCCTCCGCACCTCCCCACATGACCCCGGCATTGTCCAAACATAACCATATCTGTATGTCAAGAGCAGCCTCATACTGCACATCTCAAACCACAGAAAGAAAAAGAAGTACTAATGGCAATCTTACATGACAGGCATTTTACTAGCCACAATGACAACAGTCAAAAGCTTTTATTTTGACTCTGAGTCAGACATGAGCAGCAGCGGGCCTGCTCGGAGGAATCACCCAGAGTTGTGCCTTTTGCTGAGCTGCTTATCATTGCAAGCTGCCCTATTTGGCAGGGCAGAGTGGGCCATTGGCTGAGCATATGGAGAAATGAAGCCTGCATAGCTGCGTCACCATCTGGGTAAACAGAAACTATGTAGGTGTATCACCATCTGCTGTCTTGATAGCATCTACACAGGCATTTGTGCAGGGTTATTTTGCATATCGGCCTCCAATAGTGGCTGATTACCACCATGAAAAAAAAATTAATCAAATGTGCTCTGATCCTTTTTGGAAGATGCCATCCTCCAACTTAACCCAGATAATATCTTTCTAGCTTGAGATTGCATACATTGATGTATTGATTACCTAAAATAGCACTCATGCTTGTTGCATTATTGATGAAGCCTGAAGAGCCTAAAAAAGGCTTCAGATTACAAAGCACTCAGTTTGTTGAGTTAGTCAAAGAAATGCATTTCACTGTGGTCATTTTATATGAAAATACATTTGTATGTCCCAACTACAGCTCTTGGTTTACATACCAACCAACAATTTATATTCAAATGGTAATTTTCAGCAAACAAAATCCTCACCAGGTCAGCAGGTTACCTTATGGCTACCAAAACTAATAGAGCAGAGAAATACAGACATTACTTTGGTCCTTTCTGTGTCTATTTTAGAGTAATTTCAATTGTTTGATGTGTGAGGAGCTGCTCTGTAGGGCCATTCCAAAAGCATGCTCTCCCCAGGCACATTAAATGTATTTATCCTATATGGGTCCAAAATAAACGTCCTCAAACTATTACAAAATTCTTCTAAACAACAGCTTTGATAAGTTATTTAACACAGTGTAAACGAGTTTAAAAAGGAAGCCTAATTTTGCCAAGCAAAATAAATCTCAGTTTCTGCTTTCAAGCTGCACAGTATAATAAAAAAAAATATTGATATTGTAATATCAGTTTGCTTAATATCAACACAAAAAGGATTACAAAAAAATAAAAAACGGACAACTGAATGTAAAAATACATATATAGAAATCTGACTATCAGATGCACCCCAACTCCATTACATTTTTCTCAGCTGGATCATACAGTAGTGTTGTGAACATTATAATGACAGAATATGAGAATTTATTGCAACTAGCCAAGACAAAATTCACAAAACACTCTTCTAGACAAAAAGCAATATGTATCAATCAAAATGGGTTCTTATGAACACAAATCTATGCTTAAAAACAAAAAAGCTGCACTTAAATACACCACAAAGATCTGCAGTGTCTTGTAAAAGCAAGCACAAACAGAGGAAAATAGATAACAGATAAGTACGGTTCTGCAGAAATTTAGGGAAGAATCAAAGTCATGCACCCAAGTGTGATGGAGGTGTTTAATCCAGCACAAAATCTGCGATCACAGAGACCCTCATTGTCCTAGAAGCAGACAGCAACACAGAAATGTTTTTGAATAAAGCTGATGTTAAAATGAGCCAAACCAGACATCCATGCAGAGCACCAGTCCAGCTTCACCAGGAGAGAAAGGAGGAAAATATAAATATAAAATATATTACAGTACTTTACAAATGTTATCTCAAATTGAGCCCTGTAGATTAATCTGAGTGCTGTATTTTAACTGAACAACAGCTTTCTCATAAGAGTGAAAACAATTTAATGTACTGTACTGGTAAATTAAAATAAGTTATGGAGTTGCCATTCTTGAGCAATGTTCATTCAGCTAATTTTGTTGACTTTAAATATACAGTACATTGAAAATGAAAATATAGAATAACTTCATTAATACTTTTATTTTAATGCTGACTTTACTTACCGGTAATAAAATTAGCGTGTTCAATAAAAGGAGAATACTTGGTTGTTAAATGATATATATTGTATTTTAAAAAATTAAAAATGATAAATGTTTTATCAAGTTTGCCCATCACATCCTTGTTTGCTTGCTGAAATTGTTGCATAATATTTATGTTGACAAAACAAACAAACAAACAAAAAATCAACTCATACATAACACATTTAAATTTGTTTATCAAACCTAAAAAGGAAGATTTTTTTTTTTTTTTTTTTACAGTTAAATTTACAGTTTCATGAATGGTATGCTATGAATGCATCACTTTGTATTCTGTAGTGTGCAAATGTAACATCAATTTAAAACCAATTGTTTCTCTTTCAGATTTCCTTTAAAGTGTTTAACCAAAAGACGCGTCAAACGAAAACACTTGTTTGGAAAAAATAAACTCAATAAACTCAGTCATCCAAGTTTGGAGACTTGCTCGCTGTCCAAGTTGGTCACCTGCAAGATCAAGGACGTTAATTTTTTGATTATGCAGCATGCAGTAACTACTGCAGCCTGAAAAGAAAACCCTTCAGGGTCAATTAAGCCAATTAATGAGCTGTGTAATCTGTTCCAGGTTGTTCATCACACAGAAGAATACACAGCTCCTTCAGCTGAGTGATTAACTATTCAAGTTAAGAAGATCACCTGTCCTCAAAACCTGCAGGAGCACCTGACAGGGATTCTGACATTTTAGGCCACCTGAACCCCAACAAAGCTTACTTCATTGCTATTTTACATTTACAACTGTTTTTTAGCAGAACCGTTAACTACTGATGTTTGGCCAAATCATTTTGGATCTATAGACATAAAAAGAGAAAAGGCACTAGTAAAAAACAGATGAAAGTTTATTCAATCTGTAAGCTTCGTGAAACTAAAATATCAAATCACAGATCCTCTCTGGTGAATGGAACAGGGGCCACAACTGACTGTTTCTTTTACAGTAATGGAAAATCTTGCAAAAATCTTGAGCGAAGTCTAAATAAATTAAAATCCAAGCAAGAACTGAAACAAATGAATTCATTGTTAGCAACTTGCTTGTCAAATATGCTAAATTTTGAAGGCAAACATAAAAGGCTATAATACATCTGCTGCTCATGGCTTCAAACAATAGTCAGGCAACATCAGCCCACGATTTTCACTCTGCTTTATGTCTGGTGTGACTCCAAACACTTGTCTGGTGCCGCACAATAGATGACTGACAGTTTACTCTTCACTCCAACATAAACAAAAACCCTGTCGTTCACTTGACTCGCCTCATTCAGCGTCACTGCATTTTGCGTCAGCTTTTGTTTTTTTGCTTTTAAGAAAAAGAACACTTTCTCATTAATACCACATGAATTAAATATATATTTCAACAAAAGACTGGGCAGTCTCATGTTATATGCAAAACTTGCTTAAATATTATTGTCATGATGAGTTTGCAAAAGCATTACCTTCAAATTTATCAGCTCAGATTCAGTCCAGACTTGCAAGGTCTCATCTGACTTATCAAAAATAGCCATGCCCTGGATTTATTTACTGCATGTGAGGATATGGCGACAGCCTTGTGTATCTAACAAGCCAACAAGGGGCCTTTATAGTCAAAATACCAGTCATATCTAACCCAAGATCACAATTTTAAGGTCTCTGCAATCTAACTTTAAAAGCAAGAGGACTGAATCCACAATAAATTCTGCAATGACAAAAAAAAAAGTATTCGTGTTATAGGGTTACTCTGCACCATTAAGATGGGAATAGTTTAATGATAGCCTTCTGTTTCCTCTATTTGATATGTTTCCATTTGATTCTGTATTTTTCTCTTAAGTTTTGTGTAAATGTCATGAGAATCACTTGCTAACAAATCAGCTCCGCGCTACAATGACAAAAACTTTGTGATCGCACAAACTGACTATCAAAACTACCTAAAATAACAAGGCTGTGGCACAGTTTTGAAACGATGACTTCCATTTTTATTCTGACACACCTATGATGCATGCTGTTTTCAGGGTGTAGTATTATTGTTATCAATATTATTGTCTGTGTAGTTGAGATGTACCTAATTATAAAGCTGATATGAACAGATTTACCTGTCCTACACTGCTCTAAGGAGTGTCAGATTTAGCTTTGCTGGACTTTTATTGACACAAGTGATGCAGGAGATTAGTTTAGGTGTAGAAATCTACAAGAGCTGCTCTGCTGTTTATTCCAGTGACAGTATGGGGAATATGATAAATTAACATTTTTACAAACTATCCCATTTTTATTAAAATTAGCTGCTGTACAGATGAGTGTTATCCTGTCATATCTGTCATTGGCCCTTGCTGTCAGAGCCCATGAAACTAGTTTTGGCACGTGAAGCAGTGCCTTTTCTAGCTAGTGTGAGGACATGCCTTGTAAATCCTGTTACACCAGCTTGTCTGTCGCTTCAGGTGGCTTTCAGAACCTTAAATAACGACGTAAGGCTCGACTTTTTGGTGCTTAAGCTAGCACTGCCTGTATACTCTTACCCTGCAGTTCAGGAAATGTAATAAAGCTTTCAGGAGAAATGTCAGAAATGCAGCATGACAAAGGCGTTAGCAGAAATGCTAACCCTCCTCAGCTGTCAGGAGCAGGGCGCATGACAGCTGAGAGCAGAAGGGTGATGTGGAGGAGACAGGAGGGAGGGGGGCTAAAACAGCTGACTGACATACCCACAGGGGTAAAAAAATAAAAAATAAAATCTCCCCAAAACAAATGGTTACAGCTTTAAAAGCAGTGGGAGCAATGTTAAAATCAATACCTTAGCTTTGCCGGCCTCGAGCTTCTTTAGCCTCTCCTCGTCTTCCATTCCGGCTGCGTCCGTGGCTGAAACAAGACGGAAACGTCTTCATACGAAATACCTCCGACAAAAATCTCGAAGCTAACAGTCTGTGTCGCACGGCTCGGCTCGAATTCTCTAGCTATCTCCTTGATTGTAGTCCGCCGCCATGTTTTCCACGTAAACATGAGACCCAACAGTGATGACGTCGAGTAGGTGCATTCAAAACCACGCCCACTGACCGTTAACTGGCGGCTGCTTCACTTGCTGTCGAAAATGTTAAATTTATAGTTTACGACGCAAAATTCTGCAGTTTTATTATGCATTTAATAATTTTACTTAACCCTTGCATTCATAAAACATTATGAAACAGTGCAGTATTTGCTTCACATACATTTTAACTTATAGGGGGACGCTAAATTAAATTAGTAACAGCACAGACATTTTAAACCAGTCCCTGATGTATCAACGTGTGACAAATTTAAACGGTTTAACTCTTCCAACTCTTCTTTGGGCACATTATTTTGGATAGGCAACATAGAGTGCAAAAACTCTTGAAGTAGCTATATTTTCAATGCCAAAACCTTATTGGACATTTTACATCTGTCAAATACTGTATCCCCTTATATTTTTCTTTTTTCAATACCCTTTACTACTTCCTTGAACTCACCTAGTTAAAGATTTATAATGTACCCAAACCACATTTTCCTTAAGTAATACAGAAATGTAATGGCTTTCCCCTCTACATTTTCAATTTACATTCTCCTATAAAAAAACAAATACTGTACTGTAATCGTCATACGATGTATTTGTCTCCCATCACAGTTGTAAATGTAATTGTTACCGTTCTTTAAACTCATTCAGAAAGCACATCCGAATTATCATTATTTTTCCCCTATAACACTATCCTTGTACAGTACTTTATTTAATTTTCTACCTCTTTTTTGTTCTGGATTCCTTTCATCGTCACTGCCACTTAATTCAGATGGAAATTTAGATACTATCTCTTAGACTTTCATCCTTTCTGCACATTTTACAATTTGGTAAAATGGAAAGATTCAAATTAACAGTAAAATAGCAAAATTGTAATCTGCTTAAAAATCTATTTTCCTTAAAATTACAACTTCAAATCTAATTAAATAAATTCATTATTTATGCACAGAATAAAAAAATGCTTATTAACAGTCAAATCAAGACTTAATTGTAACTTATGGGAGATTATAAAAAAGTATTGAATATAGGAGAAGAGTGGTTTCAAAAGATTGTGCATTTTAGAATCCTGTTCTGTTTTATATTTCTGAAATTCTGTTAAATAAAGCACAACAAGATTAAAGCTGTATGTGGATTAAAGCTGTATCGTGGCCTAAAAAATGTTTGTTAATTAGGATCAGCTGACGGATTTTTAATTAAATCAAGGTGGAGTTCATTATAAAAAGCTCACATCTTGTTGGGTCATTTGATTTAGAACAATACCTCTATTTATTGGATAACTATTTTATTTGGGTGTAAAACACCAGGTAAATTGAAATGGCAATAAAATGTGCTCAGTTGGCAGTGCATGAATGCATGTTGGTGCAAGTCCAACCATGTGGATTAGAGATCAATCAGTATGAAATCTAAATTAGCCACATGGCTCTATTTTGATTTTCCCTTTTTTAATTTTATTGGTTTGGGTAATAAACATATTAACAGCACAGATATTTCACTTCAGGTATCAATGTACAGTTGTGCCAGCTGCCAAAAAATGACTTTAATTAATTGCATAGACTTATTTGAAAGTTATAATCTTGTAAAATTGCCAGCAAAACCTGCAGTCTGAATTCTGTTTAGTTGGTCCAGTTGCTATGGTAACAAGAGGAGAGGCTGCCGAAGCTGTCCCGCCGAGTTTCCTTTCTAACTATAACTATTCTCGTTTTAAAAAGGATTCCTGCCAATGAATGGCCCCGAGTTTTAACTTTTAGCTATTTGGATGTTTTGGCTGTTCTAAAGTGCCACATTTATCCATAAAGAGGAATAGTTTAAGATGTTTTGGGTGATTATGATTGCAGGTTATAGGCTAAACCAGCATCGGGTTCAAAGGAGAATGATGAGATTAAAAGAAAGATGCTCAGTGTTTTCGCTGTTAAGTGCTAAGCGATTAATATCACTTAAATTGGTTGTTTGTTTAAAAAAGAGAGATCCGTTTGACTTTTATTTGGACTGATTGTGTAATGAGTAATTTATTTATATGCCTCTTAATTACTTTTTTACTTTAGTAAGGTCATATCTCCTTGGAAATAACTGAAATACTTAAACATATTTGCTTTTAACTTAAAAAAAATCTTTATGCAGCTAGAGCAATGCTTAGAAACTATGTGAAAAATGATTCTCTACAACATTAGTATTTTTTTATTACTTAACTCTTTCGCTTTGTTTTTAACAACCAAATTTAAAGAAAAACTCAACTTTAGTTCTAAATTTTACACCCAGTGTTGATGAAAATCTTTTTGACTTTCACAGAGCCTACAGGTATACCATTTGCTATTACAACAACTGCATACTGAACCTATTTATTCAGCTTTTTCAATCCCAGTTTTACAAACATACCAGTAGCAGCAGCAGCGTGAACAGGAGAAGATGCTCTCCGTCTTCGGCTGACGGGCGCTGAACAGCTTATGGTCTGGCAGATCTTGAATTCCACCCATCGTCTTTTGGACATTTTTTTTAATCAACCAGGGAACACCTACTGCTGGTGCAAGAGCATCTGTAAGAAACTCTACCAGCATCTGAAAGTTTCGTCAGTTTCTGAATTATTAATCCACACGGGGAGGATATGCATCTCTAGTTACCCAAGCAACTTTGCAGAGACGTCCACAACAGTTCATGTAAAATTAAAAGCTCAACAGTGTACACAGTCAGGCAGGAACTAATATATAAATTGACTGAATATTAAAAAAAAAAGCTTCAAATGAAACAAAATAAATTGATTACCAAATATTTTACACAAGGATCTAATTATAAGAACAATCTTAAATCCTGAAATACAATAAATGTATTCCTTGTTTAAAAAAAGTAAATATTTGAAACATAAATAAATACCCATTTGTCCAAAAGAGCACAGTCACCGTTATCAGGGAAACGGCACAAAATTATTGTGTAACACGTTTGTGAGTACAGTATTTTCATGTTTTGTTGTTTTACAAATGAATGCCTATTTAGGTTTTTGGTGGTTGAAAAGTAGTGTGGCAAAATAATGACCACTGTCCCACTGAGGAGTAGACGGGGAGAGAACAGCCCCCAGAAACCATCATATCACCAGCAAACTGGTTGCTCCACTGTAAGAGTGTACTGTTTGGTGGGGAAAACAGTTTGTATGTGACTTCTTAGATTGATGAAGCCCTTCGGATGGAGGGTGAAATGTCTCTCAAAAAAAAATTTTTTTTAAAAATTAAAAAAAGGGAACTGTCCAAATGACCTGACTGAACATTGTTGGACTTCTTTACCTGGATAATTGAGCATGAACTTTGACTGTCCTACAGTGTTTAAATACCATTAAGGTACTGTATTTTTAGTTTAGGTGCCGCATTTTTTTGGATTATAAGGCGCATTAAAGAAAAAAACAAAACAAAACAAACAAAAAAAAGAGTCAGACAAGTCAAATTTATTCAACTCATTTGCAATAATTCTCAACATTGTTCATTTGTACCACATAAAAATGGTTTGAGGTCAGTAAGCACAACCAGAATTAATTAATTCAACATTTATTTAGACAGGTTAATCCCATTGAGCCTCAAATACATACGGCACACCTGCTTATAAGGCTCACTATCAATTTTTGAGAAAAATAAAGGATTTTAAGTGCGCCTTATAGTCCAAAAATATGGTAATATGGTAACTAACCTAAACCTATTTGATATCTAAACCTAAATCGTTTAGTTATGTGCCATGGGGCACACTGGCCTTATTATTTTGTGCTTGGGACATGTCTTGGGTTTTGGGTTGGCTGATTAGCCTTTAACTTTGGGCTGTGGCCTTTTCTGCCCCACCTATATTTAAAAGGCTGGTCCCAGGGAACTCTTATCCCCCTTTCCCTTCCTCTCTCACAGAATCCCTCACAGACGCACACTTCTTTTTTTGTGGACATCTCAGCTTCTCTCCTTTTGGGCCTCCTTGTTTAGACTTTTTTATTGTCCGCCCTGGGTTTCCTGGGGCCTTTGTTTTTGTCTTCATCCTGGACCTGTGGCCTGCAGCCGGCAGCCGGCAGCCTCAGCACCACAGGTAATTTTTGTTCTCTTGTAGTATGTTTTTTTTGTATTTATTTTATTTTTTTTTTTTGGTAGTGATTTTGGACTGGTCGGACCATTAGTCCTGTTTTCACTCTTTCTTTTGTAATAGGTGGTTTTTTTTTTTTTTTTTTTGTAGCTTTAGTCTGGTATCAGCAGCGGCTTCGATGGCACTGTATAGAGCTGGCCCACTGCTGTACCTTTTTGTTTGGTTTGGCCAGCTCACCAGGTCCAGCTTTAAGTTGTTACTTAGGGTTTTGTCTTTTTCTTTTGTCTGTTTTTCTTTTTTTTGGGAGGACACAGGTATTAGGGGTTCATTATAATTTTTTTTTTTTCCTGCAGGAAGCTGCATAAAAAATTGAATGTTTGAACCCATATTTGTGTCCCATGTCCTCCTTTAATATGTTGTGCCCATGGTGGACGTAACAGATATCATATAGGTTTAGGTAATATGGTGAATCAGTTATGAACTGTGGAGTAAATTAAGTCCTGATGGTTGCAGTTTTATTTTACAGCAGACTGAGCATATCAAAAATAGACTTATAATAATTACTTGTACACCAAACAGAAAAGTATCAGTTAGAAATGTTTCGAGCAAATCTAATCAACAAGAACTGAGTATAAACAGACATATCCGTGTGAACTGTTAATAACAGAGCACAAACACAGTCGTCCAGCTTGAGTGTGTTCGTGATGTCAACGTCAGAGCAGGAAAGTGAAAGTTCTTCTGCATAATGAGGTTTTATATCACTGTGCTGGTAAAATATTCATAAGTGGTGGGACTCATCAGTGATGAGCGGCAACAGGTCAAAAGGTTTTCTTTAACGGTAAAATCTCTTTTGTACAAGAGCATCAGCTGAAACAGAGATGAAACTGCTGATGCTTAAGTTAAAAACTTAGAAATCTTGTGCAACTGAATGATTCTTATAAAATAACACATTTATAAATAAAACCATGTTAGACTGGTACAGGATTAGTATGAGAACAGTGGGACAGTGGTGAGATGTGCTGTAGGAGGGACAGATAGCTTCAAGGGGGAGGTGGGAGTGCATCAAGGATCAGCTCTGAGCCCCTTCCAGTTTGCTCTGGTGATGGACCGACTAACAGATGAGGTCAGGCAGGAATCCCCATCGACTATGATGTTTGGAGTTGACATGTGATCTGTGGTGAGAACAAGGATCAGGTGGAAGAGAACGTGGAGAGGTGGAGGTATGCACTTGAAAGAAGAGGAATGAAAAATGTCGGCTGTAGTAAGACAGCGTACATGTGTGTGAATGAGAGGGAGGCTGGTGGAACGTGAGGCTACAAGGAGCAGAGGTCACAATGGTGCAGGACTTCAAGGACTTGGGGTCCACTGTCCAGGAAAATGGGAAGTGTTGCACAGAGGTGAAAAAGAGAGGATGGAGTGGATAGAGAAAATTTTCAGGAGTGATTTGCAACAAACGGGTGGCATCAAAGGTCAAAGGAAAAGTTTACAAGACAGTGGTGAGACCAGCTATGTTGTATGGTCTGGAGACAGAGACATGAACACAAGGACAGGAGATAGAAGTTGCAGAAATTAAGATGTTGAGGTTCTCCATGGGAGTGACAAGGATGGATAAAATTAGGAATGAGAAAATCAGAGGTAGAGCACAGATGAACAACTGGGAGATCCACCCACTTTGAACATTATCAACCATTAAATGGCCGTGAAGACTGACAACATCTGAAGCTGCTGGGAGATCAAGTTAGAGAGATCAAACCGAGATGGTTTGGATATGTCCAGACTAGAGGAGGGACAGTGGTTATACAGTATTGGTAGAAGGATAGAAGGTTAGAAATGCAGCTGCCAAGAAAAAAGAGAAAGGAGGAAGGCCAGCTGACATATATGGATGCAGTTGGAGAGGACATTGAGCTATTTGGACTGAGGACAGAGAGATGGAGGAGGATGACTCGCTGTGGCAACCCCTGAAGAGGGAAACGCTGAAAGGAAATTTAAAACTGAAGTCAAAATTAAGTGGCGGCATATTTTATTTTAAACGTAACACTATTTCAAAGTGATACAGGTCATGTCCTTTATGACAAATATTAAGTTTCTACAAACAAAATGTAAACACCTCAGACTGACAAGATATACAAGCAGTGGTAAAGTCAGATAAAAAAAAAAAAGTCATCAAAATGTTTGACTAAGAACAGCATGCTGCAATGGAAATATGATGTATGGGAACTATATTTAACAAATCCATATGAATCAATTTAATTAGAGGAAAATTTTCAAACAAGCAAGTGAAGTTGAGAAATTAATTAATCAATTCTAATTTTTTTTTGTATTTTTTTATATACTGTACAGTACTGTATATACAGTACTGTACAGTATACAGTACTGTATTTTTTTTTTTACAGACCATCGAATCTTCAACCTTTGCTGCCACCAGCTGGTTGAAATAAAATGGCGAGAAACAAATTACCTCCAAATCGATAGGTGGCGGTAGCTTCCTAGCTATCGTTGTTTTCAAAAGTTGAATCTCGCGAGAATTCCCGCAAGTTCACGTTTCAAGTGCTGTGCATTCAGGGTGTGCGAGTGACTCAGAACAGGTAAAAAAATAAATAAAAAATAATATGAATTACTGTGAAAAGATTTGTTGAATATAGTTTTGATAAGAGTGTTAATGAGAAAGTGTTAATAGCTAAAATTATTGTGACGTTAAATAAAGCGCCAAAGACTTTTATTGATAAGATGAACTCGTGACATGGCTGTGTGTTTTTTGTTGTTGTTAATTTCACCTAAAATATATTAATACTGTATACAGTATTATATTTTTTTACATATTTCTGTTAGTGCTCCTGTTTCACCCAACTCAGGGTGGGACAATATCATCAACCGTTGAAATTTCAGTAGAATAAATAATAGAGTGGAAGTGAATTTCATCAGGAATTTGTCAGCAGATTGAAGCTATGTGCAAGTACAATTTGTAATCTCCTACTCATACTACGTTACATGTGTTTTAAGGGTACACATATCTTTTTTAATATTCAATTTAATTTTTGCATACATAAGTATCGAGAGATGGTTTACATACTGCCCACATGTAGATAGATACTTATACAGTTTGAATTACTTAAATTCATCCATTGTCTGTGTTAAAACACCACTTGAATTAGCTAAAAGTTAATTAGAAACATAATCTATGTATACTGTAACAATGAAGGAGGCAAAAAAAAAAAAAAAAAAACATAATACAGTACTGTACTTTAATTCTGCCAGGACATAATCTCAAGTGTGAATGCAGCTATTCATTACTGGACACTGCACAGTTACAGGAGATAAAACTAAGAAACACAAAGCACAAGGCATATTAAGCTATTCCATTTAACCATTACCCATTACTGTATATTAAAATCTGATTATATGACTAATCTAACAGTTGCCAGTGACCAAGTGCTTATATTTGAATTAATTTAACTTTTGATCATAAAAGCAAAAAGACAATGACTAAAAGTGTGTTGTAATTTTGGAGCAAAAATGTTTTCTAAATTGATGTATGAAGGAGGACATGTTAACATTAACAAAATTATGTTGATTATTAAGCATGGACTTTGATGTTAACAACAGTTACTCAGAAAAGCTATCCATTTAAAACTAGAAGCATGTGTGCAGGAAATGCCAAGGTAAATTTAAATTCTTGTGATAACAATTTTTCTTTCTTTCCTAGGTTTGTGACCCTCTTCAGTAAACATGGTAGCAGTTCCTGCTGTGAGGGCCCTCATTGGTCTCCGCCAGTCGCTTGTGTTGCCGCGAAGCTTTTGGCTTGTTTCCCTTCAGCTAACATCAACCTGCCTTTCACGGAGGCTTTGCAGTGCTACTAATGGACCAAAGCTGCCACAGAACCCAGCAAATGAATCTTTGCTTGAGAACCTAAATCTCATGGGAGTGGATATCGGGAAGGCACGCCGGCGGCAGCCTGGGGTGTTCCGGAGACTCTACACAAATGAGAAAGTCCTTGCCCAGTTTTTGCAAGAAAAAGGCACAGACTGCGAAGTCATTGCCAGCATTGTGTCTCGCTTTCCTCGCTCCATCACTCGCTCATTAGACCACTTGGAGCAGCGCTGGCAGCTGTGGCGGAACGTCTTCAGCACAGATGCAGAAATCGTGAGCATCCTGGAGCGCTCACCTGAATCTTTCTTCCGCTCTAGTGATAATGAGAACCTGCAGAAGAATATAGCGTTTTTGATGTCTTTGAAGTTAAGCTCCAAAGACTTTCATCGGCTGATGACCAAAGCACCACGGACGTTCTCCAACAGCATTACGCTGAACAAGCAGAAAGTGGAGCTTCTGGAGGACATCTGTTTACAGCTTGGTGGGAATAATCCAGAGCAGTTTGCTAAAACTATAATAACTAAAAACGTCTATGTTCTCATCATGAGTGATAAAAGAATCCAGTCAAACGTCGACACACTGAAAGACTTTTTTAAGATGAGCGATTCTGCATTTCTGGGTCTTCTTGAAGGCCAGGTAGCAAACATCCTGGACCTCTCAAATGAGTCTCTGAAGAAAAATCTTAAAAACCTTGAGCAGAAAATGTCTTTACTTGGATGTGATAATGATGAAATTAAAAAACTGATAACCAAACACCCAGTGGTTCTTGGCTTTGGGCCAACAACACTGAACGCCAAACTTGACTGCCTCCTAAGTCGGGGCATAACAATAAAGCAAATACTGGAGAAGCCTAAAGTTTTGGACTTCAAAGTACAGAACACTGCTCAGCGACTGGAGCAGCTGCAGACAGTGGGATACGATTTTGAAAAATATGGTATCCACGTCCTGGACTCCAGTCAAAAGCGATTTATTGCAAAGATGGAAAAACTTTCTGCTTTTAAGTGACAATAGATTAAACCAAAGACTGTTAATATTGATTTTGTGACTATAAGATTGTGTCAGGCCTACATGCCTTGTTTGTTTGTGTAATGACAAACTATGTATGTTAGCAGACTGCAAATTTGTAAGTTAAAAGTATAGATAAACTTGTCTAACCAATAGTCGAAACTCTTGAACATTCAAGTATTTACAACTTAAGGAGGTTAAACCATCACATCTACAAATTTTAGAAACTAGCGAATTTTTTTTTACTTTGACTTGAACATCAACCTTAAAGGACAAAATGTTTTTTGTTACTCTGTAAAATGCTCACCTAATGGTGTCTATGTTTTAGTAAAAGGCATAGGCGTTACATATTAATGAACTGTGTTTGGCTGTTATATGAAAAAGTAATTTTGAAAAAAAAAAGTGACATTTGAAAAAAAAAAATCATAAATTTGACATTTTCATTTCCATAGTTTTTTTACATACCGTTTGGTACCTGTACTTGTGTGAATGCAAAATTATGATTTATTTGTTTCCAAGCAATAAATATCACATTGTGTTTTATTGTTCACAAGGGCAGTTTTGTGTATTTAGAAAATAAAGTCTTGTGGTACTTTTCAAGGATTGAAGGATTCAAAGTTCTTTATTGTCATTCTCATCACATGTGGTACATGAAGTGGAATGAAATTGTTTACACAGGGTCCCAGTTGCATCCAACAAAAGTGTAAAATTTAAAAGAAAAACAGTAATAAGATCTAAGATATGATTGAACTAATAAAAATGTTAACTACAAATACAATAAATACTAGTAGTGCAAAAACAATACGCCGAACAGCAGCACAAACATGAGTCTGTGTGAGCAGATGAGTACGAATGAACACAGCAGCATGAAACAGATCAGCAGCATCATGTGATTTTTTTTTTCAGTGATTATGCTGCTTAGAGAGTCATGAGTCTAACAACCTCAGCGTAGAAGCTGTTCCTCAGTCTAGTGGTTCTACATTTAATGCTCCTCCATCTCCTTCCTGCCTTAGTTGGACCTCCTGTCTTTTGTGTACAGGACCACAGTGCAAATTTGTGTTTTTATGTTCCATTATCCAAGTACTTATAGTGGATGTACCATCTATACTGCGTTATTTTGTGTAATGTACTGTATTTATATATTTTTTAATGTTACTTTTGAAAAAAATTGTGTGTGTGTGTGCGTGCGTGCGTGTGTGTGTGTGTGTATTTAAAAACATTGGGTTTCATATTTGGTTTCACTCATCATGCGGAACCATTGTTTGCTCCGATGTTCAACGTAGGAACAGGTTGGCAGTTGCACAACTGGTACCGCATGACGTTTTACTGAAGTGTATTCTAATGAAGGTGTGCAAATTGTATTTTTCGTAATCTTTATTGTTTAATCTTTATTGTATTTTCTGCATTTGTTGAAACTTTGCGTGTTTATAATTTTAATACTAGCCATCGGCTAAAACCGGTTTATACTGTTAGCTTGTTAGCAGGTTAGATATTTCAGTTAAACAAATCATCGCTGTGTTAGCTGCCTTAAATTAGCAGCCTTTGTGTTCAAACAAAATAGTTTTTTTTATTTTTATATTGAATAGGCTCTATTGTACCAACTTAATTGTTTTATTGCAAACTCAATGCTGTTTTGCTTCAGCTGATGAAATGTTAAGTATATTAATATAACGACATGACATGTTTAATCTTTCATTTAAACCAACTTATTTGGATAGTTAACTTTAAAGTTTTCTTTTGTATTTTTTTGTAAATGACGTTTTTGAAAAAAAAAAAAAAAAGTTCTATACGGTACAGACCAAATGACAAATTATCAATAAATATAATGTATTCCTTCCATAGTTTAGCAAGAATTACATTCCTCAGTGAGAAATTAATTTAACTAAAGAGTGTAAGTGAGAGGAAACGCTCCCAAAATATATATTTTTTATCTTGAGTGAAGTGTTTAAATTAAATGCACTTTCTTAGATTCTCATCTAGCTGTATTTTTTGGTTGGTGAGTAAAAATGTTGATTGAAATGTTTCAGAATAAAATTTAGAAGAAAGTCCGAGACAGTATGATGGAAAAAGCAATGGAGAAAACCACAGAAAGAGGGGGAGACGCAGCTGTGAAAGGTGAAGCTGCCATCAAACCAGAGTAAGAAACTTACTATTTGTTATACTATATTTTCAGTCACACACACAAAAAAACATAAAAATTTTAAATGTAATGAATAGTAACATAAATACAAAAAAGTTGGGACACTATACTCAAGATGAGTCTGCCATGAAGTTCAGCTCAAAGCAGTCTGCTCCTCAGATAAATAGTGTTAAATTAACTTTTTATGTACAAACCAGATTCCAAAAAAGTTGGGACACTAAACAAATTGTGAATAAAAACTGAATGCGATGATGTGGAGGTGCCAACATCTAATATTTTATTCAGAATAGAACACAAATCACAGATCAAAAGTTTAA
>JARVLU010000583.1:19287590-19298525 GCA_031762415.1 Simpsonichthys santanae | reverse complement strand
GACATTTGCCATCTCCACATCATTGCATTCAGTTTTTATTCACAATTTGTTTAGTGTCCCAACTTTTTTTGGAATCCTGTTTGTAGATTTGGAATAAATACAGCTAAAAACTTTTCTTTGTTTGAATGCTCCACATTTTTCAGTTTTCATAAAGTTTACGCTAAGAACATGCAGAATCACACATCATCATCATCTTACAAAAGGATCACATTTGTCCAACTTGAATTTGCAGATTTCTTACCACCAAAGAGAAGTTTCATAGTTTTATAGACTCAGAGTCTCAGGACTCTAAAGGAGAGAAGACCAGTGATGATAATGTCACACCTGAACAGACATCTGTAGAAGAACCTGAACCTAAAAAACTGAAGTTGGACTCTGAAGAGGGAAAAAATGCAGAGAAAAGAGACAGAAAAAAGTTTCGGGGACAGAATAAGTCCAGACCCCACACAAAGCCTACCACCTATGAAGAAAAACGACTGTGTCTGTCAGTCCTTCAGGTATAAAACTGAATCTCCAAAAAGGCTGCCTGCAGTACTGTATGCTACTGAATGCAGTGAACTGATTTATTTTTATATATTTTTTATCCACACAGGACAGAGAATGCACCTATGGAGACAAATGCTATTTTCTCCATGACATTGCAGAATACATGGCCTCTAAGCCCGCAGATGTCGGCGAGCGTTGTTACATGTATGACACATTTGGAAAGTGTGAATATGGACTCGCCTGCCGCTTTGCTAAAGCGCACATTACACCCGACTTTAAAACTATGGTGAAGGAAGACTTGGTGAAGGCGTATGAAGGCAGGGTTATGGTGAAGAACAGCTTGAGTAAAGACCTGCAGCATCGTCTGAGGAAGCGTTCAGTTGCCTTTAAAAAGGCAGAGGAGTACCTGACAACACTGTCGAACAACAAAGAGAAAAAGAAACAACAAGGCGACGGTAAGAGAAGTTCTGATAAATTTACTTTGTGAAAGGTGCTATTACCGTATTTTTCAGACGACAAGGCACAAAGGATCATAAGGCGCATTAAGCGAAACAACACAGATACTGTAAGTCAAACTTTATTCAACTCATTCACAATAACTGAACATTGTTCAGTTGTACCACATAAAATCGGTTCGAGGTCCGTAAGCACAACCAGAATTAATACATAAGGTGCACCTGATTTTTACTGTCGATTTTTGAGATAAAGGAGTTTAACTGCGCCTTATAGTCCAATAAATATGGTAACTAAAGTACTTATTGACACGCCTAATTTACCAGCAAATAAACTTGACAACAATTTGGGCAACAATTTAAATATGCATGTTGCTAAACTGGGGCTAGTGATTTCTTTGTTTAAAAATAATATTTAAAAGAAAATAAATGTATTTATGTTCTCTTTATGGTTCTATTGTTTTTTTCTATCATATTTTGAAAAAACACTTTCAGATTTTAAATGAAACTTTGAGCTGATGATGTGTAATTGATTTCTCCAGGTAATGTTTGTGCTGCTGAAGTGTCTCCAAACCTTAAAGAAGAAAGCGAGCATATTTCTACTGAAGCGCAGGTACAACGTTGTTAAAAACTACAAAGTTCTAAATAAAACGCGTTTTTATTTGTACATTGTATCTTTAAATATTTTCAAGTGTTTTCTCTGTTGCTAGCTGCACACCAGCCCAGACGAACCTCCACCTGTGAAGACTGTAGGTCCACTTACTGATGTAGATGTCATCAAACTGCGCCCCTGTGAAAAGAAGCAGGTTCGAATCAGCCAAACGCTTTCAAAATTATCTATTTAGCTCAAGACATACTAATAATCAGAAATCGATTGATGCTGTTATATATTTAAAAGCTGGATCACCAGTTTTGTGGTTCCATGTGTAAAAGGTAGTTTTTGTGTTTTTCAGGTGGACTTCCAAGACAAGCTCTACCTTGCTCCTTTAACAACAGTAAGTAATAACTGCAGTTTAGTATTTATCATATAAAAAGGCATGCTTTGATGAAGTTTATATTTAGTTCTTTCAGAGAAGTGACTAAACCCCGAGCAGTACTTGGGCTTTAATTCTTATCACGTGTCTTTTTTTTTTGTCTCTTCAGTGTGGAAACCTGCCTTTCCGTCGCGTGTGTAAACGCTTCGGTGTAGACATTACCTGTGGGGAGATGGCCATGTGCACAAACCTGCTGCAGGGGCACCAGTCGGAGTGGGCTCTTCTCAAAAGACATGAAAGTGAAGATGTTTTTGGTGTGCAGGTGATGATATTAGTTATTAATCAGATTAGTTAGAATTACTAATGAGATTATTTTTGTAGGCGAGTTAGGCTGGCGTGTATTTTAAAGGCTGAATTGTTTCTCCAGGTTGAAGGTTGTTTCCCCGACACCATGACGAGGTGTGCAGAGCTCATCAACAGCTACACTGAAGTGGATTTTGTGGACATCAACTCTGGATGCCCTATTGATCTTGTTTACAAAAAGGTCTCATCCCGTAGTTTATACGTCTTTGCTATCAAGTTTTCTAACCTATTGGAGCAATTTTTTTCTTAATGTAATGCATCAATTAATAATTCTAATTCATTTAATAGCTAATCTTGGTTTTAAATTTTTTTAAAGCTCAGAATCTGCATCAGCTTTGATTGTTAAGCTTGATGTGAAGTTTAGCATCTTTAAAGGGTGAATTAAACACAATGCAATTGCTTTTTTACAGTTCATTTGACAAAATAAAGAAAGCCACAGAAGATGAACTAATTGCACATGTGCAGCTGTGTAACTTGCATTTTATGATACAATATAATGAGCCTGGACATTAAGCTGGAACTACTAAAGGTCTGTTTAAAAAGCTTTGACAGGTGGTTTTTATTTGCTTTCCGTCATCAGGGGGGAGGCTGTGGCTTGATGACGCGGACAAGAAAATTTGAACAGATAGTCAACGGGATGAATTCCGTAAGTATGACTTTTCCATATTGGAAATGTTTTTTTAGTGTGAAGGCTGCCTCGTGGTATTGACCGAGAAGTTTTAAGCTGTTATGAAGAAAGGAACAAGTAGGAATTTAAAACTCTCTCTATGATTAAAATGATGTTTTTTGGCTGCTGTGGGTTGTAAAAAAAAAAAAACATGTAGTCACATGAAAACTTGTTTCGTTCACCCTGAAGGTCCTTGATGTCCCTTTAACAGTCAAGATCCGAACTGGTGTCCAGGAGAAGTCCAACATAGCACACAAGCTCATCCCAGAAATGAAGAATTGGGGCGTCTCCATGATCACTGTGAGTGTTTTGTTAGTTAAAAACTCTGAAAAGAAAGGCCGCTTCAGAGGAGTGCAATCATTTATCCATAAAGTGCTTTCACAGGCACATTTTTCAGGCTTTTGTGATATTTTCCTTTTTCGTGTTTTATCTTCAGACAAACTTTAAAAATGAGTCACACTGCTGCTGTTTCCTTCCAGTTGCATGGCAGATCCAGGGAGCAGCGCTACACAAAGTTAGCTGACTGGGATTATATCGACACGTGCTCCAAACTGGCGAGCCCGGTCCCATTGTTTGGTATGAAGATTTGTAAGCTTAAGCAGCTGTAAATTAAAACGATACAATAAAGAATCGGCACAGTGTTTTTTTTTTTTTTTTTTTTTTTTTTTTTTTGTTTGTTTCTTTAGATGTGAGACGGCTTGTTTGTCTTGTTCCAGGTAATGGAGACATTCTGTCGTATGAAGATGCCATAAAGGCAAGAGAGACCGGTGTTTCTGGGATCATGATTGCAAGGTTGGAAATGTTTACACACATTGAAAACATCAGATGTTTCTGAATGTTTGGTCTTAATATGATTTACAGAACCACTCTTGGCCATGTTTGTTACTTTGTAAACATCTTGTTTCATTTTATGTCTTCTTTAAAAAGCAAAAGTATATATTTAAATAAATGTACAGTCAATCTAACAGAACATTCTTTAATAATTTAACAGCATGTAAGTACAACCAATCTTTTGAGGGGTTTCATTTGAATTTCTTTTCATCCTGCTATTTTTTTTTTATAGCTGAAGATCAAAATTGGAAGCAGATGTATTTTATTAAATGTACATTCAGTAAGATGTGTGTGGACTTTTTACTTTTATTTATTTATTTATTTATTTATTTTAGTTTATTCAGTTTATTCACACACACAAAACGAATCATAAACCATAAGTGCAAGATAACTGTGTGAATCAGGTCTCCAAAAAGCTATTTAAAGCTTATAGACGGAGCCTGGGTACATATAATTACATACAATTTATAACATAATAATATCACAATAAATATATCATATATTCCTCATACAAATTCCACATACAATACAGATTATGTCGCCTCTGATCAATCAGTTCCAGGCCCTACAAGTGATCTCAAGTATTTAAACAGAGCAATTTGGTCTTTAACTGTTTTTTGAAGGTGGAGATGAATTTCAACTTTTTTTTAAACTTGTCCAGCAATAATGACATTTTTGCCCTTATCCATATTTATGTTAATGAAAATTAAATTTTACTTCATTTTTTTCCTAAATGTCAATGTAGCATTTTATCTGCATTATGTAGTTATTACTTTTCCTTGAATAAATCACTTTTTTGATCATCTTACCTGGCAGCTGCATTTCTAACATCCTTCTACCAATATACCCACTGTCCCTCCTTTTGACATGTCCAAACCATCTCAGTCTGGCCACTAACTTTATCTCCCAGTTGTTCAATTTGTGCTGTACCTTTTCAGTCATTTGGCTTATATAAAAAACTTGAAGATGCACTTTAAACATTTCCACTGAGTTTTACTGTTTGATAGTGAATAAGCCAGGCGTTTGTGTGTAATGTTGCGTTTTGCTCTCTTCAGAGGTGCTCTCATCAAACCTTGGATCTTCACCGAGATAAAGGAGAGCAGACACTGGGACATCTCGTCTGGCGAGCGACTGGAAATTCTCAAAGATTTCACCAACTTTGGCTTGGAGCACTGGGGCTCTGACACTCGAGGTGTGGAGAAAACTCGCAACTTCATGTTGGAGTGGCTCTCCTTCATGTGCAGGTCTGAACAAGAAATTGTTAAGTAGCAATATTTGTTTGAATATTATTTATATATGAATAAAAGCTACGTGGTGAAAGTGTTAGAGCTTTTCTTTTTTTTTTTTTTTTTTTGTCTCCTAGGTATATTCCTGTGGGCCTGTTGGAACGAGTGCCTCAGAAGATCAATGAAAGACCTCCGTACTACATGGGCAGGAACTACTTGGAGACACTGATGGCCAGTCAGAATGTTGGAGACTGGATCAAGATCAGGTGAGCTACAACCCATGTTCACAAGAAATTCAGCTAAATAAATGTGATTTATTTTTGCAATAATGTCATCTCTATCTTTCTTTCAGTGAAATGCTGCTTGGGCCTGTACCAAAGAATTTCAACTTTTTACCTAAACATAAGGCAAACGCCTATAAGTGATTTTATTTTATTTATTTTTTTTGCGTGTGAGAGACTTCTGAGAAGAATCCAGGCCAGAATCCTTGTCTGCTTTTTTTAATTTTATTATTATCATTTTTTTTAATGTCTAAAGAAAGCCAGATATTTGTTTTATAAATGATAAGAGACTGAAAAATCAGTTTTTGTTGCAGTGAATTACTGGGGTGTTTAACTTGAAATATTATGCTAAAAACTGATGCGCCACATAATGTGTCGTGTTTTTATTTAGCTAATGTAATGAAATTAACAGATTACTTAAATGGTTAGGTTTTGATTGAGTTTTAAGTAAAACTGCTTTATTAGAATTTAAAATAACACACCAAAAAGGGGAAAAAAGTTTTATGTTGAATTTATTGTATATAAGTACAGTATATTAAAAAATTTGGTCACATCAAATCAATACAGACATTAAGTGTATGATGTACTGGTTTGTGCAGTATCAGTGTATGATGTACTGGTTTGTGCAGTATCAGCAGTACAGCTCTGGACTGGTTTGGATCCTGCTTAGCCGAGGGTACTTTCTGTCTGCCTTGGTGACCACGTGCCCTCCTCTGCTCCTCTTATGTGTGGGGTCCCGCAGGGCTCAGTTTTAGGCCCCCTCCTCTCTTCATGCTGTACCTGCTCCCTTTTGGCTCTATTTCTTAGAAAACATGGGATCTCCTTTCATTGTTATGTGGATGATACCCAGAAATATGTCCCGCTAAAGAAAAAGGGACTCCTATGGGCCCTCTGTTTTCATGTCTGGAGGACATAAAAGCCTGGATGGCTGTGAATTTTTTAAAGCTGAATGAAAAAGACTGCAGTGATGGTCTTTGGAAGCTCTACTGTGATGTCAATGTTGGTTTCTTGGCCCAATATATCAGGCCAACTATTACAAACCCAGGGGTCAAAGTTGATGCTGGACTAAAGTTAGAAAATCACATCAGAACAGTTGTTAAATCTAGTTTTTTCTATTTGAGGTGCTGTCTAAAGTAAAGCTGATTCTTTCTCGGCAGCATTGGCTGGATTACTGTAAAACACTTTAGAAAGGAATCAGTCATTCATCTCTCATCTTCAGAGGGTACAGAATACTGCTGCACAGCTTTTAACTGGCACATAAAAGTTTGACTACATTTCCCCTATTTTAGCCTCCCTGCATAGACATTATGCTCATCAGGCTGGAAAATATTACAAAACCCCCTCTAAAGAGTTTGGACTCCACCAATCCATAGTCGGATAGACTGTGTACAAAATGGAGGAAATTCAAGACCATTACCTCCCCAGGAGTGGTCAACCAACAAAGATCACTCCAAGAGCAAGGTGTGTACTAGTCAGCGAGGTCACAAAGGACCCCAGGGTAACTTCTAAGCAACTGAAGTCCTCTCTCACATGACTACTGTTAATGTTCAAGAGTCCATCAGGAGAACTCTGAACAACAATGGTGTGCATGTAAAGAGAAAGTCACGACTCTCCAAAAAGAGCATTGCTGCTAGTTGATGTTTTATGGATGAATGGGACCAAGATTTAACTTTTTGGTTTAAATTAAATGTGTTCTGTTTGGAGAAAAGAAAACACGTCATTCCTGTACAAGTGCCTTTCCATGTGTGAAACGTGGTCATGGTTTGAGGCCGTTTTGCTGCATCTGGGTCAAGACCGCTTCCCATCACTGACGGAACAAAGGAAAATGTCAGGACATGAACTGAGTCTCAAGAGAAGGTGGGTCAAAAGCAGGACAATGATCTGAAGCACACAAGACGTTCTACCAAAGAATAGTTCAAGAAGAATAAAGTTTTGGAATGTTAAAGTCCTCCTGACCTTAATTAGGAGGAGATGTATGCAACTGACAAAGAAGTGATTTAAGATGAAAATGTACCAGTGGAAGAGTGCGTGAAGTTGATGTCCAGTTAATGAGTACAGGGTGCAGTGGTGGGTACGATGATCACAGCTGAAAGTAAAGGTTCACATACTTTTTCCACTCATAAATATACAGTGGATCACTTCCCTCAAACAAATGACCAAGTATAATATTTGTCTGTTTAACTGGGTTATCTACTTTTAGGACTTGTGTGAAAATGTAATGTTTAAGTTTATGCAATACCTTTGTTTAGGCAGGTTAATCCCACTGAGCCTCGAGGACTCATTTACAAGAGAGACCACTATACTGTATATAAAGAGGGAGAAAGGGATTAACAACTACATACTGTATTTGAATTTTATTTTTATTTTTTACAAAAACAAAAAATTCTTATTTTGGTCATAAATTACAAGGGTACATGTAATTCGCTAAGCTAAAGCCATAAATAATTCTTATTCATGATTTTTTTTAATTAGCTATTAATATCAGCCATAAATCATAGTTTATTTATTCAAAACTTTAGTTTGAACATGTGTGGGTTATTATTATTATTAATAGCGTTTTTTTTTTTGTTTTTTTTTTTTTTTTTTTTTTTTAACCTGAATGGACCAATCGAGCAGCTCCAGCAGGTTCAACCAATTAGTGTGAAATCAGAAGCAAATCAGGAAGTTCCGGTTTTATTCTTGGTGCCAGCAGGTCACAGGTGATCGGTTCTCATTTGGTCCACATGGCTTGGCCACGGGTCGGGCTGCTGCTGGTCCTGACTGGGACTCTGCTGCTGGTCTCTGTGCGGGGATGGGAACGGGTCAGCAACAGTGAGCTTCTAAGGTTTTACGAGACTGGTCTGTGGAGAGAACCATTGAGCTTTACAACAGGTGAGACCAACAACCCAGTCCAGGTGTGCTTCAAACTACAGCCTCACATTTTAATGTTAGAAATATGAGTAGTGCACTTTAAACAAAAAAAAAAAAAAAAAAAAGCTGCAGTGATGGTCAATAGTCTACACAGGTTGCTGTCTTAAGATGAACACATGCAAAAGACAGTGTGAGACATCAGGGACTGACATGTTGACATATGATGTCAGGCAGGAGCTTTACATCTGTAGTGAGAGTAGGGAACAGGTGGAAGAGAGCACAAAGAGGATGCTTCTGGAGAAGGAAAAAACGAGCAGGACCAAGACAGAATCCTTGTGTATGAGTGACACTGCAAGGAGATCTTGAAGGTGGGTCAGTGCAAGTCATTAAAAACATGAGGCAGTGCGCCGCTGGAGATGTTCAATTTCAATTCAGTTTATTTATATAGCGCTGCCGCCAAGTCACAGCAGAAGTCATCTCAGGGCGCTGAACAGAAACCTTCATACATAAAAATAATACATGTTTATCTGAGGCGCAGACTGCTTTGAGTTCAACTCCATCGCAGAACTCCCGTCTAAGCATGAAGGCGACAGCGGAAAGGGAGAACTCCCTCACGAGGAGGCAACCTTTAGTAGAACCAGGCTCAGGACAAGCGGCCATCTGCGTCGACCTTCTGTGGTTTGAGAGGAACAGGAAACGATGACGGATACAGGTGTGAAAAATAATGTACAGGTAGGTTTGGAGTCGAGTGACAGTTGCAAGAGTGAAAGGGGAATTTTTACAAGACATGCCATGATGATTTTGATACTGTTGCCCTAAAAAAAAAAGGAAGTTTGGATTGGAGATGTGCAGTGGAGGGTTTGTGGTTTATATGTACCAATGATGTTGAATGTAAAGCTGTTGGGGAGGAGGAAATGGAAGAAACCACAGAAGGTTCATGAATGAAATAGGGGGATTATAGAGGGTTTGTGTGGCAGATGAACTGCTGTAAGAATATGATGCAAGAGTACATGGCTTTTGTTTTTCATTTAATGACACCTGCTGCTCGATATCAAAAGGTAAGTATCGGTGCAACATTTAAACCATAAACAATGTTTTGATCTAACTTAATTGACTTTTAGAACAAACTGAGGATATTTGATCCAAACTAGTCGTTTGGGACAAGTGCAATGAGCAACTTTAGTCGAGACTTTGGGTGCATAGCGACTACAAACTTTACCTGGTCACAACTTTGTTTTGCAGATGACGATGACGTAAATGAATTTTACAAAGGTAAAATTCTCAAGGAATCTGAAAGCGTTGGCATGAATGAGAAGACTCCCGAGGAAGCAACTCTGGAAGATGAAGACGTTTCCGCATCTCCCGGGGATGCACTTCAGGAAACTGAAGGTGTTTCTACTGTTGAAACCTGTTTGAGTCTTGTTATTGACACCGGTTAACAACTGCCCTCTCCTTCAGATGACTACTATGACGACTACAAAGATGAGATTTTTGACACCGAAGGCTTTGCAACCATTGAAACGGTTGACCCTGTTACTGGCCACATAGATGGAACAGGTTCTGCAGGACGCCACCAGCCATTAGTTAAAGGAGATGAATTTAATGTTGAGTTTGTGGATGCCCCTCCAAGGAGCTGGATTGGCTGCACAAGTTCTGAAGGGATAAATGTGGATTGCAGTGAAGATGACTTCCAAATTACTCTACCTTCAGGTCGACTAAGTGGGATTCTAGTTCTGGGTACTAACCTAAACTCTTTGAATATTTATTGTCTATTGAGCCTTGTCACATTTCTAGAATTTATTTCTCACCCTTTTGCGCTCCAGGCTATGCAAATATTTCTGTGGAGGATGCTCCGGAGTCTTGTGGTTACCACTTGATCCACCACAAGAACATCTTGACAGTACACTTCACTGGGTGCAACGTGAGGCAAGATGTGGAAGATGTAGGTTACTAAAAAGTAAATGTATAAAACCTTTCATTGCTTACTTTATTTAAATGACTAATTCAATGCTTTATACACAAAACAACAGGTCTACAGTCTACAATTGTCCATCATCGTCTCTGGTCAGACCCAAGTGTTTCATGCATTTTGTGTCGAAAATGCAAAATATGTCGCTGGAGAGTTTCCTCCAACTTTTGACAAACGCACAAAATGCAGTAAACCAGCTCCTCCCAACACATTTCCCGTACCCTTGAAATGCGGTCCCAGAACCGCCGCGTCATCATCGACGACTTGCAAACCAGCGACGGTCATGCCAAGAAAGTGGTTTGAAAGAACGGATGTAGCACCGGAGACGACGGCCGTCCCCATGAAGATGAATTTCAGAAGCAATGTTTTGTCACCAGCAAAGCCACACAGTGAGTGTAAACACTTTTATGTGAAGGAGTGATGGATATTTTATTGGCTGAGTTTTTTTTTTTTTTTTTTTTTTTTTTTTTTTTTTCCCCCAGATTGTGCAGTTGATGTGCGGGAGCAGATTTCTTGTGGTCGATCAGGAATATCACCATCGGACTGTGAGAAGAACGGCTGCTGTATGGATATGTATAAGAAAAACTGCTACTACCCGCTTGATGGTAAGGTTTTAGTTTTGGGAGAAATCTTCCACTTAGTGTTTTTTTTCTGAATGAATACCTAGTTCAGTCCGGTTATCTGGACTTTTTTATTTGTTTTATTTATTTATTTTTTTTGGAGACGTTTCGTCCTTCATCCAAAGGACTTCATCAGTCTGGTGAAGTCATTTGGATGAAGGACAAAACATCTATTTAAAAAAAAAATAATAATAATCCAGATAACCTGACTGAACA
>JARVLU010000583.1:19262749-19273888 GCA_031762415.1 Simpsonichthys santanae | reverse complement strand
TAGATCCTTTGATTTCAGAAATGTCTCCAAGTCTGACCCCTCAAAAATCTAAAAGTTTTAGCCTGAAATTTCAAAGCAGGAAACACTCAGGAACCCTGTGTAAAGTACTTTGCAGAACCTAGATCTGGTCGAAAAGAGGTTCTATAAATTGTGAATATTTACCACTCATTTACAAACATTTAATTAGCTAATTAACAAATCAAGACATTGCATACAAAGTAGTGCTAAATGTTAATAATACTTAAGTAGTTTTATGGTTTATGTTAAAACTCTATTTTTCAAGTCATTAGATCACCTTGTATTCTAAACAATACATAATAATATAGAACTTGTGTTTCAAAGCTTCCTGTATTTGTACTTTATAGCATTTGGAACAGTCTTTATAGGTTTACTGCTCCATTCCTGTCTTTAACAAGCCTAACCTGCTGCACATCCTTTCCAGCCTGATCCCTCTGTCTCGTCAACAAGTCCTTTTTCTTGAGATCTTTATTGTGTTTTTATTCCAGAGGAATGAAGCCATGCCAGGGGTCAATGCAGCCCAAAACACTCTGCTCAGATGAGCCTGAGGAGCACTTTAAACCATTTGAACCTGAACCTGCAGACGTTATCAGTACCTACAGCAACAACAGTTCTGATGGTGACAATAAAGACATTAGCTCTAAGTTAAATCCCACTTTCATCGCTTCTTCTCCAACCAGATCCTCAGCTCTCTTATCTTTGTCTCCGCAATGCAAGTTTGGAAACACAGAAAAACTCACTGAACATGCAGGAGACGGTGAAGATCATTTTGACGTGTTAGCAAGTCCACACAGGCGTCCTGAGTCTGGTGCTTCAGCTGTTTTCAGAGGGGGACTGGTAAAACGACCCCCTCTCACTAATAGGCTGAGCTACCTTGACAGGAAGTGGCTGGAAAGGTGTCAGGTGTTTGGAGAGATGGAGGCTGAGGAGAGGCCCGGAGGAGGCAACCAGGAAATCAAAATGGAAAAGGCAAAAGAAAAGGAGCAAGAAACAGAAGATGAAAGAGGAGAAAAAGACGAGAAAGCTGAAGATGGAGAAAGAAAAGAGTTAAAAGACTTTGAAACAAAGACGAGGTTTGATAACAATGTTTCAGAATTGACTCGAGCAAGAAAAGAAGAAAGGAACAGAGAAGAGGAGGAGACTGAAGGAGGACAGGCACAGCTTGCTACACCAGGAGACGACAGCAAGAGTTGTCCTAAAGCACAAAGTGTAAAGAAAAAGAGGAAGAGGCCGAGAGAGGGGGACAACGTGGAGGGAAGTGGTGCAGAGGAGGAAGGAATGAAAAAGAGGAGAAGGAATTGTCAAAAGAAAAAGGAGCACTCTGTAAACTCAGATGGAGGAGGAGAGAAGAAAAGGAGAACCAAGCGAAAAGGAAAAGAACATGGAGAGGAGGAGGTTGAAGAGAAAGAAGCTAAGGTTTCAACAACGGTAAGGACTGGATTAATGTTTATTTTATACTCTGTTTTTGTTTATTAAAGTTGATTATTTAATATGATGTAATTTCCATTAAGGTTCCCCGGGAGAACCTGTTGGGAGAAATAGAGGAAGAGTTCAGAACGAACGGGACGTGTCGGACACGACCTGCCAGAGCCAGGTAGGAACAAACAGCCCTGCACCTCAGAGTGGCATCAGATCTGTCTGTCGCTTCATTATTTATTTATTTATTATGTATCTGAACAGAGTAGCAAAGGGAGCGGAGGGGAACTTTGTGAAGATAAACCTGAAAAAGAAATCTCATGTTAAAGGATATGCACTCAGAGGGATGGCTTTACGCAAACAGGTACGTTGTTTTGTGTAGGTGCCTGTGTTTGTCATCGTGTGCATGCAAAATGAATATGTCCTTGTACAACAAGGCACGTTTATACATTTAATCATTAATTAATGAGAAATGCTGCCCAAGCATCGTGTTCGGCATGAATTTTGGCAAACTCAAATCCATCTAGAGAAGCAAAACTGTGAGATTTTGTGCTTTTGTTTCAGAAATAGTCTGTTTCTTATAGTTGTACATGCAGAAGTTCCAGCTGAAAGGCGAGCGTTTTGGTGGAGGAGGTGGACGTTGGGGCAGAGGATGGAGAGGGGGCTTCAGAGGGGGCTTCAGTCGGCAGATGGACACCTGCTACCGGTGTGGAGGGAGCGGACACTGGGCTGTCGACTGCAGGGGACGAGGTGACACAGCTGCACTCATATAAAATGACTGCATCTCCTGCACCGTAGTTTAATTCCGCGATTGTTCGTTATTCCCTAAATAGATAACGCTGTCAACAACTGGCTGATCAAATATATATTAAAACAAACGTTGAAAAAGTCAAATTGCCTGAAAGCGTCATCGCCGTAGAATAAATCAGAAACTTCTTATGCACGTCTGTGAAGAGTTTCTATTTATCATAACTTAGCATCATTTTTGTGTTTTGTAGCTCCTCCCCCGCCTGTTTCTGAGGATCTGCCTGCAGAAGAAGAGCCGTTTGAACTACCCACCCTGGAGAAGGTTGCCAGGGCAACGGGAACGCTGCGACCTGACCCATCAGGTGCGTTGGTTGAACTTGCTGCCTGTTTTCTGAACATAATGCTTTTCGTCCCGTTCTGCCACTTTGGTGCTGTGAATATTATACTTTCCTGGAATGTACATTATGGCTTTTGGGGAGTATCTAGTAAGATGAGCATAATGTTCTGCACGATTCAACTGACTGTAAAATAACTTTGGAAATTAATAACATGACGTTTTAAACATCCAACCTTTGTTTCAGCTGTTGCAGCTGGCACTTCCTATACCTAAATCTTTGTATTTACTTCGTTGTATATTTTACCTTAAAAATATGACAGATAATAATAATAATAATTACTAGGGAAGCACGATATTGCATTTTTGGCCAATATCCGATATGTCGATATTATAAAACTTGTTTGGCCGATAAATGATACCAATACCGATATTTTTTTTCCCCCCTAGACCTGTTTACAGAGACAACATAGCTTTTTCTGCTGTGGAATTAAAATACTAGATTATTCTGCATGGTCTGTGTCAGTTTGGACTGCTACCAAATGCAGATGCCAAAAAGGGGGTTGAAAATGATGTAACACTTCAACTTGGATTATGATTAATGTCAAATTTATTCATGATATTTATTCTCTAACACAATGACGACACTCGAACAGTGCAAAATTTGTAATTCTTCACAAACCTAAACAACCTGTTCACAAGTGACACATGAAAAGCACATAAGTTGTATTGCATTAATTGATATACTGTACTTGACAGTTTCTTGAATCAAAAAATAACTTAAAACAGAAGCCTTTTATATCTGTGTTATTTAGATGGAATGGCCGATGTTTGATATTTAACTATATTGCTAATATCGACCGATACCGATACCATGCTGATAATATGGTGCATTTCTAATAATTACATCATTAGTTAATGAAAAAGACCCAAAAGTGTTGACAAGAGCATTGTTTTTCCACTTGTATGTAGTTTGTACATTTTACAAAAATTACCCAGACGTTGTATAAAGTCCAATATTCAGCATAAAGATTCTTTCATAAATGAAGGACCCTAGATAATAAATGTAATTTAATTAAAACTGACAGTTTATTGCCAACTTTTGGTAATAGTCTTTAAACTCATTTGTGCTTTTTATGTACTGATTTTTCAGTTAATTAATGAGATTTAAAAATACAGAACAGGTATTTACATGAATGACAAAATTATTCATCAACCCATTATATTATAATTTTCTGCTACCCTTTGGGGAAAATACACCACTTTTCAGTGTATTAATTCATTTTAGTAGAAACTTGACCTGTTGGCTTGTTCTTTGCTGAGTTTTCTAGCATTAAAAATGTATTTTGTGATGAGACTCAGCCAAATAAAGTCCTTTGTGACCGAACGAGTCCCTGCTAGGTGCTGCATGTAACACAGCAATTCATCAAACATTTCAGAGTCAGATCCAGTTGATAAATGACATTTACTTTTATTTTGAAACAAATAGGTTTGGGCATGCTAACCAATAAATTTTCTGCAGGTATCTTGTGTCTTTTCTAGTATTTTGTAAAACTTTGTGGTTGTGTTTTGCAGTGGCGTCCTCCTGTGTCAGTAATGAGCAGCAGCAGGAGGAGGTGAACAGCAGCCGTGAAGATGACGTGCTGCTGAACGTGATTCGCCCCGACTATGAACGGCCTGCTCCTCCACCACCCATAAAACCACTTTACCATCTTACAGAGGACGGGAAAGTTCAGGGTAAATGCTTTTAAACTGTGTTCAAGCCCATCTGCAAACAGCCATATTCATGAAATTAACCTTTTAAATGTTTCTGTTTAGAAACGCCAGATGAAGTGTATTCTGCTTTAAGAGCCCTTGGCTATCAGTCATTTAGAGCGGGACAGGAGAAGGCCATCATGAGGATCCTGTCAGGTATCTGGAGTGCATAAACCCACACATTCTGTGCACACCTGCATACCTATAAGCTTTAAACGTGTGCACTCATATTTATCTTTAGGCCTCTCCACTCTGGTGGTTTTATCTACTGGAATGGGTAAATCGCTGTGCTATCAGCTGCCGGCTTATCTGTACGCTCAGCGATCAAAATGCATCACTTTGGTCATTTCACCTCTAGTTTCTCTCATGGATGACCAGGTAAACATGATCCTTCAAGGTGCATTGACCCAATCTATGCGTTCTCAAAATTTTGATACACTTTTGAATGCCGTGTGTGTGTGTAGGTGTCCGGCCTGCCCACCAAGCTAAAGGCCGCCTGTATCCACTCCAACATGACGATGAAACAGAGAGAAGCTGCAATAGAGAAGGTACACACAGGAATGTAAGGTGTGAGATAAAGCATGATTTTATGTTCTTCCTCTGATCTATTTATTGATTTCGTGTGTCAGGTGAAGTCTGGCCAGGTGTGTGTGTTGCTCCTCTCTCCAGAGGCTTTGGTTGGTGGAGGAGGTTCAGGCGCAGGATGTCTGCCCCCGGCTCAGGAGCTCCCTCCTGTGGCCTTCGCTTGTATAGACGAGGCTCATTGTGTTTCTGAGTGGTCACACAACTTCAGGCCCTGCTACCTAAGGCTCTGTAAGGTGGGTTGATGATAAAAACCACTGTGAGGAATGTTAACGGAGCTGTTTTAATCTTTAAACCAGACCAACATGAAGGCACAGATATTTAGATGAAACCAGTGTAATCGTGTGGTTCGAATGATGAAGAGTGGCTTTACAGTCTTATCACAGATCATTTGTGGCTTTTTGTGATTTAAGAGACCACCTTTGTTTCTCCTGCATGCTCTGATGCATGTTTTACCATCAAATGTACCTAAATTCAAAACATTTATTTCAAAAGTAAAAAAAAAAAAAACACTCATGTTTGTTTTTAGGTACTGCGAGAGCGCCTGGGGGTGCAATGCTTGCTGGGACTCACAGCTACGGCCACACTGTCCACTGCTCTGGACATCGCTCACCATTTGGACATCGGTGATCAGGACGGCATCGCTGTGAGAGCTGCAGCCGTGCCTCCAAACCTGAACCTGTCTGTGTCCATGCATAAGGAAAAAGATCAGGTCTGACACCGGGTTTTTGTTTTTATTTATTTAGTTTTATTTTTTGCAATGCAAACATGTTATTCCTTGATTCAAAGTGTTTCTGTGCATTTTTCTTAAAAATCTCTTTTATTTTAAGGCTTTAGTTTCCCTGCTGAAAGGGGATCGTTTTGGATGTTTGGACTCCGTCATCGTCTACTGTACCAGGCGAGAGGAGACGGTTCGTGTGGCTGCGCTGCTCAGGACCTGCCTGCAGGGGGTGCTGGTGAAAGAAAACACCCAAACAAGCGGAGAAAGCAAGACGCAGAACAACTCCGTTGACCGGAGGAAAAAAGAACTGGGTTAGTTAGTCTATTTTTTTTTACTTCTACATTTCCTTTATATATTCATGAAAAGCGGTCTTGTTTTTTTTGTTTTCCAACATTAACATTTTTAATATATTCAGCTCGTAAGAAGATTCGTAAACCCCTGAAATGGCAGGCGGAGGCGTACCACGCTGGCCTGTCGGGGTCCGAGCGTCGCCGCGTCCAGAACAACTTCATGTGTGGAGAGCTCCGAATCGTCGTGGCCACCGTGGCGTTTGGTATGGGGCTGGATAAGTCAGATGTTCGAGGTATCATCCACTACAACATGCCAAAGGTAGGACGGGAGGTGTTTTTACTTTTCCTCCATGTTTGTGAACTCAAGCTTTCTGTAAAATGTTTTAATGCGTCTATAAAAGCAAAACTTGGTCTTTGTTTACAGTTTCTTTATGTTTTTTTTTTTTCCAGAGCTTTGAGAGTTATGTTCAGGAAATTGGGAGAGCAGGGCGAGATGGAGAACCGGCTCACTGCCACCTCTTCCTAGACCCTGAGGTGAGAATTTAACTTTTTGTAGAAAGAAATTTTTTTTTTTTTTTAGAAAACTATAGTTTTTTTCCTTACATTTTTAATGAAGTATTATTGTGAATGTACTTTAACTGGTCCAGATGACTTTTGTTGTAAGTAGAGTTGTTTCTTTATTTAAACATTAAATATTGCTTTATAAAGGTGTTACATGTCCACCTTCAGGACTCCTGTCCTGTTTATTTATCCTGAAGGATCAATGATTTTATTCTAGTGTAGTAAAAAAAAACATATACGATTAATATAAGTCTATTATTGATGTAATTTACTTATAGACTCATTCTCTGAGTGTGTCTGTGTTTGTGCGGGGCTATAGGGTGGTGACCTCCATGAGCTCCGTCGCCACATCTATGCAGACACCGTGGACTATTACACAATCAAAAAGCTGGTCCAGAGAGTTTTTCCTGCATGCAAATGTAAAAAGATCCACCAAAAACAACAAGAAGTCTGGAAGGTGAGCCACTTTCTGTCCACGTCTGTGACCTGCGTGCTGTTACGTTACACCTTCCTGCAAAATGTAAAAGATTTTCTTCATGTGATCAGGATGTCGAAGACTCTGAGCTGCTTGAGGTGATGGATGCATGTGATCAGGAGAGCAACCTCCACCATCCTGTTCAGCAAGACCATGGACAAACAGAGAATAAAGGATCTACTGTTTTGCAGGTGAATAAATAAATAAATAAACTGTGAATGTTTATGAAGCATTCACACTATTGATCCATTTTTCTTCAGCATCTTTCTCGTTCCATAATTTTTGTGTTATTTCAACAAATCATATCAAAACATTCAGCTCTTTCAGGACATTCCTGCTATGACTTTTAGTATTGGTGTAACTTTAGCTTTTTGAAATATTTAGCTTTTACTGTCATTTTTTTTCCTCAGAAAATGAATTGAGCTCATTTTACATCCTTCAGTTCTTTAGATGTGTTTACAACCTTTTACTGCTCCTTTCACATTTTGTTCTGCTTCAGCTTCTTTCAGCTCCCTTGTGCAAATCTAAACTTTCTTTTCAGCTAACTCAGCTGTTTTGTGCTCCTTTCAGATTCTTTCTGCTACCTACAACATTTTTGTGCTTCTAACTTCTTTAGCTAATTTCAGCTTTTTATGCTCCTTTCCATTTAGGCAAGTTTCAACTATTTCAGCTACCATTTAATTTTTCTTATGCTATTTTTTTTAAGCTTTTTAGCTAACTCCACGTTTTGCACCGATTTAAACTTTTTTCAGCCTAATTCTGCAAAAAATGTGCTCTTTCCACTTCTTTCTGCTTTTTCAGCCGTTTTTGCTAATTTCAGAAAAGTTTCACTTTTCTGTGCTCAATTCTGCAAATGTGTTCTTTCTGCTTTCTTCTGTTAATTTAAGCTTGTTCTACCTTTTCAGCTACCATTTTAGAAATTTAAGCTAATTTCAGATTAATTCAATTTTTTTGGGTAATTTCTGCTACTTTCAATCTAAATAAACTATTTCTGCCCATTTCAGTTTGCTATGATCCTTTCAGATTATTTCTGCCAGTTTCATATTTTTCTGCTATTTCAGCTTTATTTAGCTGTTTTTGTGCTAAATTTAGCTTAGCTCCTTCCACTTCCTTCTGGTTGTTTAAGCTTTTTTCTGTCTTTTCAGCTATTTATTTGCTAATTTCAGCATTTTTTTTTATATAGCAAATTTCCCAATTTTTGTGCTAATTTCTGCTTATTCAAACCAAATTCAGCAAATGTGTATCCTTTCTGCTTTCTCTTCCATTTCAGCATGTTTTTTGCAAGTTCTTCAGCAATAAGTACCGGTATTCACACTGCATTTTCACAGGAAATGCAATTTTTGTAGTTATTAATTAACTCTTTATAGTGAAAATACAGCAAAACAAAGCTTTATTGGAGCTTCATTCAGTTTAATTGGATAGTTAGGCTTATGATGGTTGAGGGACACCCTGAAGTTTTTACTGTACTTTAAACTGGAGGGGGTTTCAGTGGAATGGCAGCCCCAGCTTCAAGGAGCTCCCACTGAGACGCCCACAGTCCTGGAGCCCTAGGCATGTGTCGAGTGCCACCAAAGGCAAATTACTAGCCAAGTTCAATGTGCTGTATCAGTACAGACACACATGGTGTGGTTAAAATTCTGAAGTGTGGCCTGCTCAATGTGTGACCGCATAAAGAAGGCATGCAAATGAGGAGTTCCAGTGTGCCACATGGATGAATTGTTCACTTAATGACCAACTGCGGCGCCACCATTAGTTACGCCGTCTCTGTGGTATCGCCCCACGCGTCCTCTGTTGTGCTCCTTTGTGTCCAGTCCACACTGGCTTCTGTTTGACTGATGATGGAGCAAACGCAACAAACTTGGTTTCCCTCACTGTTTTGTTTTCTTCTTCTTTTCTCATTTTACTTTGGAGTTGCTTTAAAAACGAAAACAAGAACTCACTATTTTTTTTTTAATATTCATGAGAATATGCAAAGAAAGGGAGGTCTCGTTCAGGCAGTGGGTGAGTCATGTGACCCTGGGGATGAGGTGGTGGGGGTCTATCCCCACCTGCCTCAGTGAGCTGTGACACAAAGCTTCTCTTAGCATAATGTTGGCAGATTCATGGGCTTTTCTTTTCACAAAGTAAAACAAAACTAATCCCATACTCACACACTTTTAAGGTTTTACCATCTAGTTTGTATTAAAAACTCAAAGGACACAATTATAGTTTAATTGAGTTAGTTATTATTTTAAATAGACCTAAAAACAAAGAAAACAGAAAAATCTATTCATCAAATCTCTTCCTAGGCAGATACATTTATATACAGATGATTCAATTGCTCCTGCAAAACAAAACAAAACAAAAAAAAAAAAAAATAAAAAAAAAATAAAAAACATTTTAAGCTTTAATTCACCCATACAACCTCACCAATCTTCTAGGGTGTGCTTCTACCACACATGATTTTTAATTCTTGATGCAAGACACCAAAACGAATACAAAAATAATAATTATATGTCTGCACATGCATATGTGCATGAATGCATGCGACTACTCCCAAGTAAAGAGTCAATTCCTGATAGAAATGTATGAAAAAGGCCAGTTTCCAGCCGCCCGGCCACTCTTTCTGTGTGTAACAGCACGGTTGCACTATTTGCCTCTAAGAATTGGTAAATACTTCATAAACTGGATGTGGATTATATAAAAGCCCGTTATCACATGGTACATGTTTGGCTTTAACAAAGAACAAACATTAGCTGGAACAAGAGTCGCTTATAATAAAATTATAAGAGGTCAAACAGCAAGATTTGTCCTTTTTAAATACAGATTAATGGTTCTTTGAAAAACAAAGAAAAATCAAATACAGTTCATATGAAACTTGCAAAAATGTCCACAGCAAAGAAATGACTTCCTGTTTGTGCCATCATTCATTTTCTGTAGATGTGTTTCTTTTTTCATTCTGCAAAATAATTATGTCAAGTCTAACAGCTTCTTCTTCTGCTGCCACAAACCTGATCAACCAGAAACAAGTCCCCCCCAAAAAAGAAAAGATATCTGACAAGGCCACTAGTCAATGAGAACCCCCTAACGTCCCTTACGCAGTTCTCCTGTTACTGAGGTTTAATACGAAACCACAAGAACTGCTTTTTGTCTCTTTGTTCAAAATACAAATCAAACAGTGCAAACCAAATCAAAGCTGTGCAATATAGCCTACTGCTATAATAAATCATACATCTTACCAAAAAGACGAGACTTCAAATCAGACGTCAGTGATAAAAACAATCAATGATTACAAATGAATCAGAACATCAAAGACGTGGTTAAAGATGCATGAGCATGCTGCACAACACACACATTCCCCTGCAAGATGAAAACAAAGGAATTATCAGACAGCACTGCCTGCTTTAATTTTCCAATGCGGGCCCCCCCCTCAACCCCCACCACCACTGCAATATTTCTGTGGCTTCATATGGGGGGAGCAGAAAGGTGGGGTGTCAGAGCCTCACAGGGGCTGAGGCGGCCATCTGCCACCCCAATCCAGCCAGCCTGAGCCTAATTCTCAGCCCAGTACAACCCAGCAGGCCCGCTGTCTCATCCCCTCAAAGGGGGTTCCTGCAGAGGTGGAGGGGGCGATGAGGGTGAATACAAAGGCAGGGAGGGGA
Source organism: Simpsonichthys santanae (assembly GCA_031762415.1). Taxonomy (NCBI): domain Eukaryota; kingdom Metazoa; phylum Chordata; class Actinopteri; order Cyprinodontiformes; family Rivulidae; genus Simpsonichthys; species Simpsonichthys santanae. The sequence continues at coordinate 19,263,348 of JARVLU010000583.1, read as the reverse complement.
TGGGGAGCGCCACCTTAGGGCCCTTTGACCTGGTTCCTGGCCCGCCGAGGCAGACGGCCCAGACAGACAGCATCGTGTCTACTCCCCACCGCCTCCTCCGCTTCTCTTTTATCAGCCACACAGACCCCAGGGGCTGATGGTGAGACAGTGGGGGAGAGGGGGGGGAGACACAGAAAGACAGAAGGGTGCTTTGGCAAATGAGCACAATGAAGAGACTGACACCAACCACCCTGACCTCCATCCCCTTTTCCCTCTCCTCCTCCGTTTATCTTTGAGTTCAGATCTCTGCTTCCCACCACCCACGCCCCCCACCCCCATGTTTTTTATTTTATTCCTCAGCAGCTACAGCTGGTGGAGCTCCCAGCTTGTGTGTGGCTGAGGACACCCCTACTGGTCAAATAGAAGCGAATGTTCAAGTCCATCACACGCAGCTCTGATCATCCTACTGGTCTGAGCGTTCACCTCCAGCAGCATCCGTTTATGCAGCAAGACGTTCTGTAATGTTCACAATGTGTGTGTGTGGGGGGGGTGGGGAGGGGTTGTCTCTTCGTCCTTCTGTGGACTGGGAACTAGGCAGTTGTGGTGAGCTTTTGTATGGT
>JARVLU010000583.1:19225894-19237956 GCA_031762415.1 Simpsonichthys santanae | reverse complement strand
AATCTTTCCCACTTCCTGGTCCACAGTTTCTATGACCTCCACTCTTCTTTCTCTTTCATTCTCTTCATTCATTAGCTTCAAAGTACTCCTTCCATCTTCCCATCACACTGTCCTCACTTGTTAGAACATTACCATTCCATCTTTTAAAAAAATTCTTAAAATTAACAAAAGGCAAACTAAAAGGTATAAGTAGCAAAATGCCAATTAAAAGCTAAAATGATTAAAGGCTAACGACAAACTACAAGTAGCAAAAGGCCTGCACATATTTAGGAAAATAAATCACAGTTATACAAAGATATCAAATACAGCAGTTCAAGCATTCTGACAAAAAAAAAAAAGTTTATTTTCTTATTTTTATGATGATTATTGAACCGAGTTCAGATAAGGAAATACAACGTGACATTGTTTTCTTGTAAAGACATTTTATTTTCATGACCTGATTTGACATTGACTCAACTTAATTTCTCAAGTTAATGATACGCTGTAGTTGTGTTGTTTTGACCTGCACAATTTCTAATTACAACCTGAGCTGAGTAAATACAGTCTGCAACAGCAACGTGACTGTTAGTGAGGTGAAGTGGTTTTCTTCCTGCCCTCACAGACGAGTGCAGTGCTGGAAGGATCATGTTCCATATCTTCTTTGTATCAGTCCACCACAATAATCTATAAATAAAATCACTTTATCTACAGTTTGTTTCTTGAAATCAACCATGTTTGCAGTGTTCTTGCTATCTCATCTAAGCAAAATAAAGCTGATAAATTAAACAAGGAGCAAAAATTACCGTGTCACTGACAAAAACACATTTTCTCAGAGCGTAAATCCAAAACTGAGACTGAAAGAAATTGAAGTTGAATACAAAAAAACATCATATGATGAAGAGACCAAACATTTGTAAATGACATCATGCACAATCTCTTGAAATTGTAAGATTCTGCGGCATTTATTTTGGAGATGACTATCTGCTACACCAAACTTTAGCTCAGTGTCTGCAAAACTGGCTGAGGTATAACCCTTTATGTCTAAAATATGTTGGTTGTGTCAGCCATCTTGAAGTGGGTTGACTCCACAAGTTAATCAGTTATAAATATACATCCAACAATTAAATTCTTCATGCTTTAATAAAATTGATCTTGTAGTTCATGGGATATTTTGCTAACAGACACACACTCAATACACACACACACAGGGCAAAAACTATTATCTGCTTTTGCCTTTTGACAGTGGGTGATAACTATAACCCTCTCACTGACAAAAAACCCCAATCTGTCAGAACATTAATCTAAAACTGACAAAAGGCCTTTAAATCATTAACTTGACTTCCTGTTTCTTTGTGACCACCAGAGGGCGCAGCTGCTCTGCGTAACGTGAAGATAAAATAAAAAAAAGCATTTTATAGAAAAACTTTGAAAAAGAGCAGTGTTGATAGAATTTCTTGAAAGCATTTGTTTATATATATTTTACTGATTAGCCATAAGATTATGACCCATGAAGTCCCATGATTCCTAAAACTATTGTCAATAAAACCGTTGCAGCTTCTGGACTAACAGCATTTGTGGATGTTAATATTAGAGGATTTATTTCATGAAATGGTCATTGGGTGGGCTGATGGCAGCAGGGTAAGAGGGGGACAAACGGCTGCAAAAGACAAATAACTGAACAAAAACATAAGACACAGAGCTACAGAGCATCAAACACAAAAACTTTAAAACAAACAAAAAATTTGAAATATACTTTGTATAGCATGACAGGGAGGCAAATACACAGAATTAAAAAAGAGGAGCTTAAAAATACATGGGAGCTGATGAGACACATGCATTTGCAGCAAAAATGTGATTGTTGTTGACCAATTCTGCTGAAAGTTGCTTAAAAACTCATCCATCCATCTCCTTTACCTGCTTCTTCCTTTTTGGGTCATGTGGGTCGCTGGTGCCCATATCCAGCTGTCACTGTGCGAGAGACGGGGGACATCCTGGACAGGTCTCCAGTCCATCACAGGGACACATAGAGACAAATGAGACAAACAACCATTCACTCTCTCACACACACCTAGAGACAATTTAGTCACCAATCAGTCTAACATACCCTGTTTTGGGTCTGTGGGAGGAAACCGGAGTACCCCGAGAAAATGCACACATGTGTATAGAGTACATGCAAACTCCACCCCGAAAAGTTAGTACCCAGGCCAGGATTTGAACCTATGACCTTCTTACAGAGAGGCAGCAGCCCTACTAACTGCACCACCATGGCAAAAATCAAAATAACATTAAAGATGCTATTTTTCCACAGTAGAGCTTTTAAATGTAACAAAACCAAACAGTTTTATTGCTTGTTAGTAAATTGTAACATTATGGTTGATTTATGTGATTTTCCTTTTTATTTAGTTTAGCAACACCTACATTTCAGTATTTGGAGTAAACCATTGATTAAAAAAATGTATTGATTTCTAGTAATAAATGTAACTGAGCAAGATTCTTTGACACTTTTCAAACTGTTTTACCTTTTTTCTGCTGGAGAAAAGGTCACCAAGCAATGATGGCGCAGAATACAACAAATCAAACAATACAATAAAGTTTGATAAAACAAAAAAACAAAAAAGAGTCGTAAAACAGAATGAACTTTTCCTATAATTAAATTTTCAGTACGTTTTCCAAATTCATTCAGCATTGGGAAAAACGTGTGTAGTTCTCTGTATTCTGTGTTGCACAAAGGATTTATATACTGTATATTGTTTTTTGTAAATCTGTTGAATTTTCTGGAATGTCAAATTTTGTTTTAATTTGATTGGAGTAAGCAACACAGAAACAAGAAACCAGAACAAACTTCCTTGTGCAGTAATCTCTTAAAAATCTAACAAAAAATATATTTTATATTGCATTTTTGTTAGATTTTTTTTTTTTTATAAAAAGGATGAACAAGTTGTGAATAATTTTTCAAAACTGTTGCTTTACGTCTGAAAGGAGAACTGAACACACGTCTGGAGTCACTCGCTGTGAGACTCACAAATCACTGCAGGGAAAGATACTGAGATGAGTGGCTGCACATTGCTTTAAAGTCACGGACGGATGACAACAGAGAAAAACACAAGCGTCCTCATGGTGAGACCCTGGACATCTGCTCTGGATCTACACACACATTTCCAAGACAAAACACTGATTGTCCTGTGACCTGGTTTCATGAAGGCACGTTATCATGTCACGTCACGTCACGCTGTTCGTCAGACAAACCTGTAGATGTTCTCAACATCCACTGGTCCAATTCAACAGTGTCTATTTATCATTCATAAGCCAATATATTGTTTATCAATGTTCACATAACATCACAGGTGACTCAGAAACACTGATGCTCAGACTTATTTATTATTTTACCCTTTAAGGGTATTAGTATATGAACAATTTATAAAGTACATTCCCAGCTCTAACTGCATAATTATAACAGATTTTATCAATATTAAACTGTTAAAATTCACAACATCCAATCACAGACATTAAGCGCATTAAATCAGATCAAAAATGTTTTATGTAAAATTGAATGAATGCTTACATTTTCTCATCTGCTGGGTTTGAAATGTTTTATAAAAAATAATTAAAAAAAAGAAGTGATCAATAGAGTGTGATGATGGCATTCATGAACTTGGTGTCAGCTTTCTGTAAATACTGTTTTACAGTATTTAAACTAGGGATGCACAATATTATTGGCATGGTATCGGTATCGGCCAATATCAGTGTTAAAGTTCAATATCGGACATCGGCCATTCCATTAAAAGAACTCGACCGCTGATATAAAAGGCGCTGTTTTTGCCTGCAGCAGCAGCACAACGTGATGACGTCCCACGCGCCGACCCCATCTCACGGCGGAGAGGAAAATTCAAAATGTCGGCGGTGTGGAAGTTTTCTTTTTCGTTGGTGAGGATGTCGGATTCTGAAGATTTCTGGACTACGTTGAGCCTCGCTGCATCGCCCCCAGCCGGACATATTTTTCCGACGGAACGTTACCCGAGTTACAAGCCGTCATTTCCAATGTCATTGAGAAGCTAACAGCCGATAGCACGACTTGTTGGGTGAGTTTTACCACAGACATTTGGACGTCATGTTAGCCCCGTTAGCATGATTAGTCTTACGGCACAAAGGATAGACAAAAACTTTGAACTTAAAAAGTCTGTCCTTCATGCACAGGAGTGCAGAGGATCCCACACTGCAGATAGGAACCTGGAACAAGCCTCCACAAGTGAGACAGCATCGCAGGTGACTAATGCTAATAAATAACATTTAACTCTTTTTATTTAAAATAAGTTAAAGTGCTATGCATATCATAGGGCTGTTACTGAATATATGTCACCAGCTCTTACAGCTGTTGCACAATTTTTGTAGTAAATAGACCTAAATAAGAGGATGTTCTGACAAAGGAACGTATAGAAAATATCAGCATCGGTTATCGGCTCAAAAAGTTTTAAAAAATTGGCATTTCGAATATCGGCCAAAAAATCTAATATCACTAGTTTGAACCTAAACAAATCAAAGCAGTGGCATGACAGTGAAAGTAGTTTAGCATAAGTTTTGTCAGTGAGTCACATGACATGAAAATTATTGTGCAAAAAACACTGAATGTCCAATTTCTTTGTTATGTAGCTTTGAAAATGTATAAAAGCTGTTACATTCATTCAAAAGCAAACTTAAAGTTGCAGTATATAACTTTTATAAAAATATTTGTATAAAAGTTACATATGTTTTTATATATGTGTTAAAACTGTTACTATGTTGTGACAGTATAAAACAGATAATCTGTGAAAAGATTGATCTCCAAGACTTGAGGTCTTGGTCTTGACTTGGTCTTGGACCCCAAAAGTCTTGGTCTTGTCTCGATGTCGGTACACTCTGGTCTTGGTCTTGACTTGGTCTCAGGTTAGGTGGTCTTGACTACAACACTGATAATGAGAACAGAACATGACTCAACTCAACAGCCTAAACTGTATAAACACGCAATAACACATTAAAAATGAAGACGCTTTGATAAAATAAAATAAAAACTAATGCAAAGAACCAAACAATGACAATGTTTTAGTGATTTCAAAGTCTGCAGTAAAAAAAAAAAAAAAGGATATATCACGTTGTGCGTTAAAGCTAAATTCCTCTCAGTGTAACACCCCGTCCCTTTCCCTCTCCCTCAGACAGCCCTACTTTTCTTGATGTTTCCATTACAGAAATAAAAGCATGACGCCTAATCCAGTTACATGTTCCCTGGACAACACACACACACGGACATGCACACACACTTGAACATATATATCTTACAAAAACAATCACACAACCACCCATCCAAACTGATATGCATGCACAAACCTGGTAAAAACAAAAAACAAAAAAAACAGCAACATTGTGGCAAGTAGTTACATACAAAAAGTGGACAGACCTGCGCACACAGACATGACTGCAGACACAAACACACAACTAAAGCACACACATACACACACAAGAGGGCAATTGACCGAAGTGAGACATCATGTTGTGACAGAGTCAAACATATTTTTGTGGGGAGATCTTGAAATAAACACACACAAACACACACATATTATTGAATTCCCCAAAGACAGTTCCCCGTCGTGCTGTACATCCTGCCTGCGGTGTGACAACAGAGGGAGCAACATGGCAAAAGAATAAAAACAGTAAGTTTGACATTTTGATCCTTCCCACACTCTCCCCCCGATAATTCATCTTTACTGTGCTTGAATTTAAGATTTTGATGCACTAGAGAAATTAAATCTTGTTATTGATTCATGATAGGCCAATTTGTCCTGAAACACTACAATACTACCTGGAGGACAACAATTTGTCTCTTATGGCAGCATCTCACTGGGCTGTGATGGTTGAGAGACTAGTTGTGACTCAAAATTACAGGAATATTACAAGAGCATGGGTTAATTTTTTGTTGCAGTCTGAATTCTGAGCATCTGCAACAACCAGCAAGCCGTGAGGCCAAGTTTTGAGCAACCATTAAAATAAATAAATAAATAAATAAAACCTTCTGTTTTCATATGCACTGCTTGCAAACGTTTCTCTTAGTCATGCACATGTCAATACAGATAAATACTGCTGCTATAAAATCTTGGCTGAATAATATTAATAAATAACAGGATAAAAAATGCTGAGCATGAAATATTTATGGTCATCAGGATAATGCTTGTGCTATGTGTTTAAGCCATTTTTTAAAAACAGTTTGTTGCAAGTCAAGCCAAATTTATTTATTCATAAAGCACATTTAAAACAGCAGCTGTTACCAAAGTGCTTAACAAGGCAGTAAATAAAAATAACAAGATGTAATTAAAAGCATCAAAAATAAAAACTTAAAAACCCAGACACAATGAGAAACAATGAAATGGTAAATCAAATCACACTGTGTTAAATGTCAGCGGATACAGGTGTGTGTCAGAGTCTAAAACCATCCCAAGATTTTCAACAGACTGCTTAAGATAAGGCTGAAGAGAGTCAAGATTTACAGGATCAGTGATAGCGGTAGAACTTGAGCTAATGACTTCAGCTGTCTGATCATTAAAAAAAAAAAATCCATCCATGCAACATGTCATCAAGACATTTTAACAGAGGGCAAAAAGAGCAGGTACTGTTGGGTTTCAAGGGCAGATAAATCTGACAATCATCAGCATAACAATGGAATGTTTACTTGGGATAAATCCCAAAGGCAGCAGATAGAGTGAAAATAAAAGGGGTCCAAGAATCGAGCCCTGTGGGACCCCACAGGGAAAAATGCACTGATGCGGATACACTGTTTCCAACTCACAGAAACCCCGCTGCGGGGACACAGAAACGCCTGTCAGTTAGGTACCAACGGAACCATTCTAATGCTGCACCTGGGATGCGAACCAGGCGTTTTAACCTTGATATAAGGGTACTGCGACCAACAGTATCAAAACAGCTGTAAGGTTCAGGAGTACAAGTAACACAAACTGACCAGAATCATTTGCCAACAGAATGTCATTACAAACCCAAACCAAAGCTGTGTTGGTGCTGTGTGATGGCTTAAAACAGACTGAAAAATCTCCATTCTCATTCAAATACTAGTTTAGTTAGATAAATAAAACATTTTTCCAGGATTTTTGAAAGAAAGGTAAGTTTTGAGATTGGTCTGAAATTTGAGCAGGCTGAAGGGTCAAGTCCCTTTTTTTTAATTAACAGATTTACTACTGCATGCATAAAAGCATCAGGGACCAGAATTGTAGCAATACTGCTAATTATAATAGCAAGAACGGAAGGTCCAGTCGATGGTAAAACTTGTTTAAATGTGGTGTAAGAAGTGTGGTTCTTGTTTTGTTGCAGGCTCAGTACCTTTTGAGTACTGTTTTATGGTCAGTTTCTGTCTGGAAGAACAATAAAAATCAGTCACTCAAGAAAAGAAAACACGAACTTCAAAGACGCAGATTGACAGACACAAAATATATAATTGCATGAACGTGTTGAGGTATTTTTACAATCACTGACAACTTGTTTCTCCCTGTTTTCCCATATATATATATTTAAATTTAGCGTCTCTTCAATTCTCAGAAGATGAAACACTTTACGTGAACTTTAATTGGTGTTTTCATGTTCTTTCATGTTCATTGATTGAGTTAATTATATTCTTAATGAGGGCACAATTTATTCCTACATCTAATTAAAGGATAGTTACACCAACTAATTGTCAAGGTCCTGAAATGACCGCACAGGTTGAAAACCGTTATCCTAAGGGATCCAGGTATATGAAAGAATGTCCTCACTTATTTTTCAGTGCTGATGGATCATCACGATTCTCAGTGCATCTCCAGCTGTGCTGAACTCATGCAGCAACAATTGGAAAAATACAAAAATTATGCTATAAATATAATAAAGCTCTATGCAAAAGATATGTGGTTCTTGTCAAAGCTGATAAAGAAAAATGTAGTAAAGTCAGAAAAGATAAACCACTTTTAAACACAGAAAATTGTTACAAATCATCGTCCCAACATCTCAAAATGTAATTCTCACAGTTTTCTGGGTTAAATATTTACATGCAATCACATTATACCAAGTAATCTTTTCATGAAGCAGAATTAAGGTAGATCTCGACACCATACTGTGTTTTAGGAATAAAAAATATATATATAATTAGGGCTCCAAATCACGTCTAAGCCCTGCCCCACACCAAACAATAGCAATCATACAGTGTTTTCAAAGCTTTTATTGTGATACTGATACGTTTATAGCACGTAGAGAAACTATTATCGAGTGAGGCTGGGCTGCACACCCACCCACACCGGTCAAATGTTAATGATTTCTTAAATTTGTTGGTGTTGAAATTCTTCAACCTTGCAGATGGAAGGAATAATGAATGAAAGAGTGCAATAAAGAGACGGAGGAAGAGGAAGAATAGTAATGAGAAATACAGACTGAGAGATGGAGAGAAAACGAGAGAAAAGGAATGACTTAAAAATAATAATCGTGTCATGGCCTGATAGGTTTGGCTTTCCAATATTTAAATCAGCCGACTGGGAAATGAGAGAAAGACAAAAAAGGAATGGAGGCAGGCTGAGGACACCGAGTGTGTGAGGAGACAAAGAAACAAACGAATAAAGGGACAGATGAAGAGAAAACAAACAAAAAGAAAAAAAAAAAAACAATATGACGTAAGGTTTTATGTCTGAAGTGTTGCTTTTACAGCAGCACAAGAACTTCTAAAACATTTTGAAAGGTTTAGTTTGAGTTAAAAATTATTATAACATAAATCCAAAAAAGTATGGACGCCATCCAAAATCTGAATACAGAATTGTACCAATACAAAACAGGATAATATTGAATTGAATGGCAGCAATAGAAATAATAATAATGATAATAATAATAATAATAATAATAATAATAATGTTGGGACAAGGGCAAAAATAAAATAGCTGTAAAAGTGAATGGTGTGAATACAGAGGAGCATTTTGCAACCAATTTAGCTAATTAGCAACAGATCAGATAGAAGACTGAGTATGTAAAGAACGTTTTTGAGAAGCTAAATCTCAGAAGAAAAGATAGGCAGAGGTTCGAATGGCGAGAAACCTGCATTTAAAAAAAAAGGCACAATTAAATTCAATTCAGTTTATATAAAAAAATCTTTTACAACTATTTTTTGCCCTTATACCAACATTTTTATTTATTTTTTCCTTCTTGCTCTCGGCGAAGGTGGACACTTTTCTCTCCTGCTCCTTCCCTGTTCTGCTCTTTGTCCTGTGAACCTCTCCTCTTCCCTCGTATTCCCCTTTTTCTAATCTAACGAAAAAGGAAGCACCTCTCAGTGAGGCTGCAGCCTCAGACACTCCATCTACCCTTTTCTTTTGTTGTTTGTTTGTTTGTGTTTCTTCAGATGGGCTGTACTGAAATGTAATTTTGTTGTGCTTCTGTGCAATGACAAAGCTGATTATGATTCTGGTTCTAATTAAATAACACCAAGTCACAACACTGAACAGAAACATTCACATACGTAAAACTTCAATTAGTAACATTATTTAGCGGTTAGCAGAGACTGACGACTTGTTGCAAGTTTTCTTTGTTTGTTCAGTGTCGAGCACTGGAAGATAAAAGACGCGTTGTAGTTTTGTGTGTGATGTTTTACTGGTTATTTTTTGTAATTCTCACGGTGGGGAACTAGTTCGACAGTGGAAGTAAAGATGACATTCATCTAAATAAAACTATCAGTTACCAAGAGCTCGTCCTCCGTGTGTTACAAGTGGGAGTGACACCGTCTTCTTTTAAAGTAGCAACGAGTGGCGGCAGAGCAGGAAGTAAAAAGACTAAAAGTGGGGTTATAAAACTCTGAACACATGAAGGAAGGTTTCAGCCCTGATTGAATGTTTATTGACATAAAAGCTGTGTGAATGTTGCCAGCTGTGGGAGCCGGAAATTTTCATAAAAGAAAAGCTGCTCTCTAGGCAGGTTTTATAGAAAAACACAACACGGGAAAATTTGTTTCAGATAGATTTAAAACTTTACTGTCAGGGGGGTGCTGCCAGTTTAATCTCATAGACTTGTTGTTAAATTTCCATCTTTAATTTGGAATTACTGCAGTTTTTGTCTCTACTTGAATACTATAGAAAAATACATTTAAAAGCATGTTGCCCTAATGTTCAAGTCTCCATACATTTTGAAATCTAAGCATATTGTGTTCATTTATTCATAAAAGTATGATTTGTTTCATACTTCTTGCACTCCTGCTCCTGTTTGAATAAAAATCTCTTTTGCTTTTATTATAATTTTTTTGATTTTATTTAAAAAAATCATTATGATCAAACAAACAGATACATGCACAAATATAAAGAGCAAAAAGTCCAATCAATTATTGTCAACTCAAAAAGCAGAGAGAGAACACTTTTGTCTGTGTTTGTTCATTAGCAAAATATCTCTTGACTCACTGGATAGTTTTTAATGAAACTCCCACAAAGTAATCATTGGTTGAACCTCTACAACAGATCCAATATAAGAGTGTAAAATATATACTTTCAATAAGACTTTGACGTCAGTCGGTGCGTTTTACTTTTATTTTCCTCTCTCCAGGTGTCCGTCACAACCTCAGCAAAGTTCACACAGATTCATTTTGTTTTCGTGGAAATGTGCTGACTCTCTCACCCCCGTGATAGACAATGATATGAGACCTGTCCAGCTTTTAGAGCAAATCTCGCAGCAATAACAGATTTCCAGCTCACAGCTTCACTCTGCAGGCTCTGCAGGATGTATGGACACAAAACTCGCTGCGAACGTTGCAGACCGTGAGCAGCATGCCTGCACTTATTTTCTTTCTTTTCATATTTCATCTTTTATTATATTTATTTGTCTATTTCTCTCTGTTTCTTCTCATCTTTGTGCAGCTAACCTCTCAGATTCCTAATAAACGACCAAGTTTTTGTGTGATTATTTTGAAAAACAATTTTTTTTCCCTTGTTGTGACAGATATATCCAACTTTTTCTGCTGTTTGAGCTGACTACAAAGTTGTCTCAGTAAAAAAGAGAAGATTCATGTTATACAACAAACTCATAAGGGAATATGAGAGGGTAAAGTGAATAATTTTTACTAAATGAGAGATTTACATTACCGGAAATGTCAAACATTAGTTCTCAAAAATGGTATACTCTTTAAAGGTTTTTGGAAACCTTTTATATAAAAATCTTGTTTGAACACTTTTTAATAAAAGTTTTCAACTGAAGGGGAAGCAGAGTGCAGGAGCATTTCCTTTTGCTTTACCAATGTTGGCAATGTCGGCTACTGAGGGCGAAGATGGGTGATGATGCTGCATGTGTCTCTGTATGTTAGCAAAATATCATGAACCACTGGATAGGTTTTAATGAAACTTTCAATTATCATTGCCATATTTGAGTGTAACATCTTGAGATTTTACATGAGATTGTGCTTAACATCATTTTCAAGGTTTGATCTAAACAGCTACGTTTTCATCATGTCTCAACATGAAATGCCTACAAAGTATTTTTTAACCTTTTTTTTCTAATGTCTCTTTTAAAACATGATAAAATCACAAGAAACTGAAGTTTTCTATGAAAGTTTATGAAAAAGTCGCTATGAAACCACAGATTTTAGACGACTGCTGTAAATGTTAAAACCTGAAAACAGAATCTGCTGCAGGCCTCAAGTCAAATTTCAAATTGAACAGCCTTAAAAAAAAAAAAACAAAAAAAACTGAGATGTTCACCTACAGGCAAATATAGAACAATTCAGTGATTGCAACCGTGCATGTGTGCGTGCATGTGCCTGTCTTCAACAAGCACTTGCAATGTTTTAATTTGTGGTCTATAATTAATAGAAAGACAGCATCTGTTACCTGATAACAACATGTGTGAGTGCAGCCCACGTTATTCTCACAAATCACAAAATTAGGTAAAGTGAAATCACTTAAAGTGACAAAATTCACATTTGAAGTCATAAAGGTTTATAATTTTATTTTATAAACTGGAAGAAATTAAATAATTGTATGCAAATGGATGTGTGTGTGTGTGTGTGTGTGTGTGTGTGTGTGTGTGTGTGTGTGTGTGTGTGTGTGTGTGTGTGTGTG
>JARVLU010000583.1:19178988-19191975 GCA_031762415.1 Simpsonichthys santanae | reverse complement strand
GGAGCCAGTGGAGAGAAGCTAAAACTGGAGAGAGATGATCTCTCCCAGTAACTCCAGTTAAGACTCTGGCAGCAGCAGTTTGGATCAACTGAAGACTTTTTAAAGAAGTATTTGGACACCCAGATAATAAACCATTGCAATACACATTCCTGATGTGTTATTTGGAATAATTATTTCATTTAAATCTGTTGTAAAACTGGTCGTCCAGCGTTAAGCCAAGTCGTTCCTAACAAAACAACTACTGAATCATCTTTGTCATCATTGCTTGTGTTTTCAGGGCAGTAAGGGAGGTGAAGGACTTAAGGTGAGTCCCTCTATGTCTTTTTATATGATCCACTTTGCTGTTTGTTTATCCTATTTGGTTTTAATTTCCATCGATCATCAGGGTGATGAAGGTCTTAAAGGACACAAAGGGCAGCGTGGAAAGAAGGTGAGGAGTCTTCTCTCTGTCTGTCTTTGTCCTTTTTTGTCACTGTCTCTCACAATCTGCCTGTGTGGACAGGGGGAGCGAGGCATCCCTGGGAGGCTGGGACAAAAGGTAAAACACGTGACAGTCAGTAAGGAGGACCAGTTATCATCAATGTCTAAGATGGTTTTTCTCTGCTCTCCAGGGCGACCAGGGTCTAAGAGGGGATGCAGGGTTGAGTGGGGAACGGGGACCAAGAGGAGAGCCAGGATCTAGAGGAAACATGGTGAGCTTGTAGAAGCTGCTTTTTATCCTCCATCATTACAGAATAATTTAAAAATATTTTTAATGTTATTGTTTTAGATTAGATGCACAATTGAACTCCAAGGATGAATATACATTTTATTGTCTGGACAAATCATTGATCATAATTTGACACATTTCCTAAAGTCTTGAATACGTGTTACACATTCAGGCCAAAAGGTACCGCAGCTTCCCTTCCACTCGTTGTAACAGCACTGTTCATCACAACCAGCTGTAGGAGTTGGTCTGAGTACTCCAGCACTCACTTTCACGCCACATACTGTGACGCTTTTACGTTGGTCCCACAGCTCTGAGCTAGCTCCTGACAACCCTCCAGGATGGAGCTGCAGTGGTTCCAAAGCTGGATCTATAATCACTTCTCAGATCTGTAACCTTCCCATCCAACCAGATATTGAATACTGTGACTCCTGAGCCAGGACCACAACAGATGCCTGTCAATGTCAGCTAGATAGCCGGTTCAGGTTGAAGGACAGAACTGATCTAGAAGACATAGAAAATATGTGAAATGTGATAAATCCTGAGGGTACCTGATAGTTGTAACTGTCTGCCACGGGGCTGATGATGAATATCAGGAATGACCTGACAAAGATGATTGCCAGCTTCCTTTTCCCCACTTAAAGAAGTAGGTTTAGGGTGGGTAGTCACATCTTCTGCTCTGGCTGCTAGCTGGGTGCTACCGACAGATGGCAGCTGTGTTGGTGTTAAAAAGAGCTGCTTGATCTTGGAGCTTTGAGCTCGAGGAGTCTGAGAACCACCTGTTTGATCTGGTGAATATGAGATGGTGTCTATGTATAAAAAAGATCATCCAGATCTATATGCATATTTGTATACATATACTTGTGTCCATATTCTTATGTATAAGAAGTTGCCTTCTGTTTATGGAAAACGTCCTTCAGGATGGTGGACAATGGACAGTGGGGACTTGAGACGAATCAGGATAATGCTAGTATGAGTATCGAGATATGAAATGGAGAGGACTTGTCAAGCGAGTTGTAGAATATGAATCTAAAAGTTCTCGTGTGCCATGGAAAGTCAGGCTCATGTGTCTTAAACCAAGATAGACCAAGAATCACAAGTAGCTCGGGTGAAGATGTAAAAATATATTTTATGGTGGTTACAGGAACAGGCTTAGTCTTTACAAACTTTTACAAGAGGTGACCGTCTAAGGAAACACATCTCTTGAGGGTTCTATAAGGATAGACTGCAGTTCCTCTTCAGGGACAAGTTTGTCATCAATAAACTCTGTGTGTGCCCCCGATTCACTGAAACCCCTGAAGCTATGAGTGTGAGAAGGAAGCAACAAGTCCAGACTGAGAGGAGGCTCTGATGGAAAGTGATTGACTCAGTAAAGGCCTCTTTTCTTCAGGCACTTCTGACACCTCCACAACAGAACCTGTTCCTGAACCTGGGCTCTCGCTCCTCTTGTAACTGTAGCTGCATGTGTTCCTCTTTACTTTGAACTGGTGGTATGAGCAGCTTCGTTTGAAGGTTAGAAGTAGAAGATGTCTCCTGGAAAAACTGACTGCCCACCCTCTCTCCTGTGCTTTCTGAGACCCTGATTAATCCGGGTTGCTAGATGCTCCTAGATGTCCTAGGTCCTAGATGTTGGGCCTTTCTCGCTGGGCAAACAATCAACGTGTATCTCTGAGGAGAACTAGGGTGCAGCAAGCAGTACACATGTCTGACCAGTGAGCAAACAGGACAGACATGACAGAAATGTGATGTGTGTCAGTAAAGAGCAGCACAAATCACTGTTTCATCCACCAAATGTACCTGAATCTTCATCTTCTACAGCCTGTTGTAGTCAGGTCGCAGGAGAGAAACCCAGATGTTCCTCTCCCTGAGGACACGCTCCAGCTCTTCCTGGGGACCCTCAAGCATTCCCAGACCAAAGAAGATGCACAAACACTCCTACCAGTGGGACATGCCTTGAATACATCCAAATGGAGGTGTCCAGGAAGCATCCTAATCAGATGAACCACTTCAGATGATTCCTTTCGATGTGGCGGAGCAGCAGCTCTTCTCTTAGAGCATTGTGTTAGTAATGCTGGCAGTTGCTGAGGGGGATTTGGTGGGTGGGACGCTCAGTTCTGTTGACAGTGCGGGGTGTCCTCCTTAGGGAACGGTAGGGGAAACACTGGATGAATAAAGCAACGTACGACCCAGAAACCTTTGCAGTTTCTCTTTCCAACAAAACTCAGTTTAGACTGTGTAACAGGAACCTGGCAAAGCTTCTCCACCAAAGGTTTTTTTTTTTTTTTTTTTTTTTGCGTGTGCATGTCTAAATGAGTAAGAATGGTATTTTAAGATGTGTTTGTTTTAGGGACAGAAACATAATTAATAAATGTATAGAAGTGGTGTCTTAGACCAGTTTGTTCTACATGCCTGGCTTATTTTTTAAGAGGAACTGAACCGGTTTATATTTCTTTGGATGCTACCATCCAGCTGGTACCATCAGGGACATGAAACTCAGTAGAATGTTCTTCATAACAATTGAACTGTTATTTATTAATAGTTAATAACTATATGCAGGGGCTGAAGGGATCTCGTGGACCTACTGGGCAGATTGGACGCCCTGGTCTGGCAGGACTGCCTGGTCTGACTGGAGTCACTGGACTACCAGGACAAGGTTTGTGATTACATTTTTTTTTAAGTATTGATAAACACATCAACCAGCAGAAGACCACTAGAACATGGTTGAGCTGTAAAAACTATTATTTACTTATGAAGTTTTGTGTCATCAGTGCGTACACACAAAAAGGTTGCGTGCACCAGGTTCAACTTGTCTCTGATGACCCCTCAGGTCCACAAGATGCACCAAAAAGTGTTACCAGAGGGTGTGCTCCAATTATAAGGGCCTACCTCTCCTTAGCCTCCCTGGTAAGGTCTATTCAGGGGTACTGGAGAAGTTCTGATTGATTCTTGAACTTCAGATTCAGGAGGAACAATGCAGGTTCCCTCTTGGCTGTGGAACATTGGACCAGCTCTTTATCCTCTCTAGGCT
This sequence comes from Simpsonichthys santanae, assembly GCA_031762415.1. Classification (NCBI taxonomy): domain Eukaryota; kingdom Metazoa; phylum Chordata; class Actinopteri; order Cyprinodontiformes; family Rivulidae; genus Simpsonichthys; species Simpsonichthys santanae. The sequence continues at coordinate 19,188,241 of JARVLU010000583.1, read as the reverse complement.
TTTTGAGGGATAACAGGAGTTTGTCCATCCAGTCTACATGTGTTTTGTGGACTCGGAGAAGGTAATCAACCATGTCCATGAGGTACACTCTAGGGATGCTCTATAATGTCGGCGTCATTATGTGCTTGTGTGTGTGAGATTTTTTTCATCAACACATTTTTGATGTACATGCAGATATCAAAGATATGTTAGGAATTTTTTTGTCTCCAAACCCGTTGTCATTTTTCACCACTTATTGTCTGTCCAACAGATCTCACTTGTAAATGAGTCTTCGAGGCTCAATGTGACTTATCTGTTTAAATAAAGGTTGAATGAATATAGACATGTACAAAAGGTGCATGTGCCTAAATTCTTAGTCCAAGAGAGAAAGAGAGCAAAATGTCCCTTCTGGATTGCTTCATGTTCATAATGACTCTGCACACAGACAAGGTGCATTAATGAGCCAAAGGCCAACAAGTTTTGAATAGAGTGTATTTCTGCTGTATTTCAGTTCTTTAAAAAGTTCAATACCTGTTACTGTATGTCAGTGTCATCATTACAATTGCCACAACATTCAAAAAACATATTGTTATACTCACTTTAAGGTAAATAAATAACTGGGGTTTTTTTTTATTTATTATATTTTTTAAACACATTCCTACCCAGCCACCAAGCAGCACAGTTCAGTTTATCTTTAATGCCAGTTCCAAGCCCAGGTAAATTAGAAGGGTTGCATCAGGACAAGCATCCAGCATTAAACATTTTGTGGCAAAAAAAAAAAACAACAACAACAACACAATCTTAGTCCATCCATATGACACTATATGGATCAGTAAAGGCTCAGATTAAGACCAACCACCACTGGTGCTGTTGACAAATGGTGCTGGTGGAAAATGTACTATTGTTAGTTGAAGACCGCAAGGTGGGAAATATGAAACATGCCAAGAGACAGAAGGAGAAAAGGAAAGTCAAGACTGTAGGACTGAGGGGTAACAAGGGACAAGCATGAGGTCAGCAGAACTTGTTAGAATAGGAACAAACATGTATGAGAACAGCAGAGCATGTTAAACTTGTATAGTGCATTATGAGGACAGCAGAGCATGTTAAACTTGTATAGTGCATTATGAGGACAGCAGAGCATGTTAAATTTGTACAATGCATCATGAGGACAGCAGAGCATGTTATACTGTGACAGGACATATGTGAGGAAAGAAGGGGACATTTGACTGACACAGGACATGCATAAGGACAGTAGGATATGATAGACTGGTACAAGCATGTATGACAACAGCTGGACACAGACTGGTACAAGACTAGAGGTATTTGTGTAGTCTAGTTGAGGACAGCAGAGCATGTAAGACTGGGAAAGTATATGCATGGGAACAGCAAGATGTAAGGCTGGTAAAGGACATGTATGAAGAGAGCAAGACACGTTAGCTTGGTAAAGGACATGCACATGGACAGTTGCTCATGCTAGACTGGTAATGAACATGCATGAGGACATGTTAGACTGGTAATAGAAATGTATGAGGACAGCAATACATGTTAGACAGATACAGGACATGCATGAGGACAGCAGGACATGTTAGACTAGTAATGGACAAGTATGAGGACAGCAAGATGTGTTAGACTGGTATAGGACATGTATGAGAACAGCAGGACATGGCAGACATGCACAGATCATGCATGATGACAGCAGATCATGTTTGGTAAAAGACATGCATAAAGAAAGCAGGGCATGTTAGACTAGTAAAGGACATGCAAAAAGACAGCAAGGAATGATAGATTGATATGACATGCATGAGAATAGCACAATATGTTAGACAGGTGCAGGATATGTATGAAGACAGTGAGATCTATAAAACTGGTACAAGACATGCATGAGGAAAACAGCATGTTAGACTGGTAAAAGAAAAGGATGAGGACAGCAGGGCATATTAGACTGGTACGCAACATGCATGTTAGACTGATACAGGACATGAGGACAGCCGAACTGCAGGACATGCTAGACTGGTAAAAGAAAAGCATGAAGACAGCAGGGTGTCGTAAAAGGCTGGTGCTGGTGAACCCAGTAGTGCAGGCAGGCAGGCAAGGACTCAGGATGAATATTTATTAAGGATTTATTTACAAAAACAAAAGAGCTGACAGAGCAGCAAAACAAACATGGAATGATTAGGAGGTACTTACAGAACAGACAGGTCATCACCAGTGGATGGAAGACAACGCCAGGACAAAGAGTGAGACAAACACACAGGCTTGAATACAGCTAACACCAATTAGACAAAGTGGACACCTGTGAGTAATCACAGATGCCAAAGACAGAAACTGAGGACACAAGACATAAACACAACACAAGATAGAGCCAGATACTAAGGAAACACAAACCCTATGAAGATAGAAACAGAGGATGGGAAGAAAGCAAGACATAAACACAACATCAGGGGGTTAGACACCAGGGGACAAAAACCACAACTCCTACACAGGGCGTATTAGACTGGTATAGAACATGCATGAGGACAACAGGACAAGTTAGACTGGTATAGGACATGCATGAGGATGACATGGAACATTAGACTGATACAGAAATAGGATTATTAAGTGTGATAATTAATCTATTACGTATTTTAAAATTTTGGTGGGGCACCAGCTTCTTATGAGGGACATTGATTTACTAATACTGTACTTTAATTTAAGCCTCAAACAATTAACTCTAAACACGTGAGTTCTTTTCTCTACTACACTACTCTCTCACTACAGTACTGACCGTTATCTGTACTAACCTACTCACAACACGATTACCAGTAATCACTGCCAACTTCCTTAACTCTGTCATCATATTCCTCCCATCCCCGCACACACATATACAGTATGGCTTTTTATGACTCTTATCATATTGCAACAATTTCATTTTTATGTTTACGTTTCTAACCACTTCATGATCACAGTTATGTTCCTCTCTCTTCACATTGATTTGTTGTGTAAAAAGGCATGGGTCAAATGAAAAGTTTTTCGTCCAAAACTAAGTGCTTTTTATTGTTGTCCTTTTACAGCTTATACAAGTGTCTCTCTTGTCTGGATGTCTGGTCGTCATCCTTCATCCAGTCTGGTTTCCTGTCCACACTTGCAATGGGTCAATGTTTGGATTTGCTTCCAAGTACCACCTCTCTCAAACACACTGACTTTTGCACAATGTTCTTACAACTGTGCTCTGTCTGAGGAGTGGGCAGTAAGACAAAATAATTGTGATATAAATTTATGAATACTGTATCTGCAAATTTAGGGAATTTTTTTTCTTCTTCTTTCATCTGCTCCCTTCTTCAGGGGTCACCGCAGTGAACTAAGTCGCACAAAGACTTAGCAATTATTTTTATGCCGGATGCCCTTCCTGATGCAACCACAGAACACCGAGCTACTACAGCCCTCTGTGTGGAGCAGAGAGCTGCTATCTAGGGTATCCGGTGAGCAGATTGTGGGGGTTAAGGGCCTTGCTCAAGGGCCCAGGGTGGGGCAAATGAGGGTGGAGGCAGGTGTGGGTGTTTCACATATCCCACCCATATTTTGATGTTGTCGGTAATGGGAGCTGACTCAGCGATCACATGTCCACCTTCTCTAGCCTCTGCACCACCACTCCCCTTAAATTTAGGAATATTTTATTATACTGCTCACCTGTCATTATTAGTTTGTACATAGTCAGTGGTGTTGAGTGTTAATGGAAGTTTTTCTTCTCAAAAATTTTTAATGAGTAGTTGTATTACATTAAAGTAGGAAATAATTTATATTGCACTACTGTCTGGTTCACAGTATTGCAGTATGTAAATTATGGCAGCCCAAAATGCTTTCACCCTCAGGGCTTAGAGGTACATTAAGGCAGGCTTGGTAGAGGGCCCCTTTACAAAGGTTTGCCTTGGGTCCCGAAATGGTCTGCCACTATGTTAAACTGGTACCAGTTGTCTATTTTCGATGTTAGTGTTCTGATGGTATATCCATCCATCCATCCATTATTTTTACCTGCTTCTTCCATTTTGGGTCACGGGGGTCGCCGGTGCCCATGTCCAGCAATCACTGTGGGAGGGGCGGGGTACATCCTGGTCGGGTCGCAAGTACATCACAGGGCCACATAGAGACAAGTGAGACAAACAACCATTCACTCTCTCACTTACACCTAGAGAAAATTTAGTCACCAATCAGCCTAACATTCATGTTTTTGGTCTGTGGGAGGAAATCGGAGTACCCGGAGAAAACCCACGCATGCATGGAGAGAACATGCAAACTCCACCCAGAAAGGCCCCCAGACCAGGATTTGAACCAGGGACCTGTTCGCTGAGAGGCAGCAGTTCTACCAGTTGTGCCACCGTGCTGTCCCTCCTCTGGGTCTCTCCAGGATAATTGAACTTCTCACCCCATCTCTAAGGGAGAGCTCAGTTTTATTGCTGGTATTGCTGATTTGACATGAAGGTGCCAACAAATCTTAAAACATTTTATTACTGTACTTAAAAAGACTATTCCTGAAAAACATAAAATTTGTATTTATTTCATATTTATTGCCACACTAGATTAAACTATTATTAAATCCGCTCTCCCACCACAAATGAAACCAAATCGTTGATTTAACGGCATAAACCGAAGAATACATGATGCCAATCTGACTCTCAACATCACAGTGGAGGAAGTGAGGAAGTGAATGTTTTTATAATATACTGTATTAATGATCCTTCACATACATTCTTGTAGCTCTTTGTTGAGATGATATCCAGGTTGTCACATCATGTTTTCTGTTGATCGGGTGTAGATTAGATCTTTTTCTTCATGAGGATTCTTGTTAGTATAGTTCAAAAGAGCATATTCAAGATATGACCTGGCCTGATTTGAACATTTCATCTGAGCTCCCCTCAGGACATAGAAACATTTATTTTCTTCTAAAATAATGATTTTTGCTATCAAATCTCTGAAATTCAGGTTAATTTTGCTCTGTTATTCAGAAATCTAATTACAGTATTGTGTTCAAAATGTAAAACTGAAACAAATCAAATCAACATTTTGGTTTCTACTCCATGTTTATTCTTCTTAATTTACTAACGTCAAATCAGTAGATTTTTGTCTAATTTGTATTTTTTAACGAGATTCCAACTGTTCACCTGTTTGAACGTTTTAAGCGTGTGTTAGTGGAGATACTGAGACAAGTTATTTGTCTGTTTAGTCGTGAAAATTCTGTTTATTGCCAGCCGTCCAAAGATGAAGGCTCAGCTAGCAAAATATTGCACAAACCTTTGGACAAATTTTAATTAAATTAGCAAAAGGTCATCACTAGATGTTCATCTACAACTCATTACCAGTTGGAATCAGCTCAGTTCAAGATGGCTTGCAATACTGTAGGGAATTTTTCAAAGCTTGACAAAGTTACAGTCTCATCATACTGGTGAAGATTCTCAGTCATCCAGGACATGATAAAATCAAAAATGTCTTCTGTTGCAAAAAAAATCCAGTTGTTTCTGTATTGAACGTTTTTTGATTTTACAATCTCATCATTCCTCAACATGAGACAATCCTAGTTGAAAAGTGTGACATGAAAAAAACCTGTAATATATCAGAATCCGCTTTATTGTCACTGCACTGAAGCACAACAAAATTACATTTCAGTACAGCCCGTCCAAGTAAAACACAGACGTAGGTAGACGGAGGTGTCTGAGGCTGCGGTCTTGTGGGAGGCGCTACCCTTTTTGCAGTGGTGTAGTCTATATGATACGCTGGTATACATTGTATACTCACTAGAAAAGTTTGGGAATTTCCGTATACAGTACTCATTTAAAGTGCCCAGTAATACATGACAGATACGGTAATTGGTCATGTATTGTTATGTAGAAACGTTGAAATGTCGGGGCGAAATGCGTCGTAAACGGTCTCAGAGAATAGAGGTGTCAGGGGTGGGGCGGGGGGTGAGTGTCTGTTTGCATTTCGGCAGGGGCGTGTGCCACCGCGAGCCGCTTCAGCTACGTGACGCTAGTGGGGGTGATGCAGATCATTGCTGGAACAAGGGCAAGGGGCTTTTCAGAATAAAAGTTTAGACCGGATATTTAAATCTTGTCATGCTAAAAGTATTAGTAAACTTTGAAGCCACCAGCGTGAAGTTTTGAGAATAATAAACAGCAGAAACCTTATTAAACAACAATTATCGGTCAAATTACATTAAATTAATTTTTTTAAACAGCACAAATTAGAACATAAGGGCTAGGAAGCACAATCCACAGACAAGGAGGAATCACAGAGATGCTGAACTTAAAGGGACACTAACGACACACAACAATGAACACATGGGGAAAAACAACGAGGAACAGGTGAGAGTGGCAGGAGCTGGAGCTGACTACCTGAGGAGAGGGCAACTGGAAGCAGGAAAAACAGACTAGAAACTCAATAAAATAGTTACAAAATCCCCAGATATGACAGTCAGATTGGTCTAACATCCAAAAAATATCTCATAAAAGGGATCTGTAACAATTTTCCAACTTGTTTAAGCTGTGACGTTTCCTAAACATTGTCTCTGTGTGTAATAGTTTTGTGATGAAAAATATAATTAATCAAAAAGGTAGAGGGGAACAAACTCTGAAACAGAACAAAGGCAGCCGTGAGCCTGCAGTGTTTCATTAAGGAACGTTCTGTTGCTCGCACAAACACAACGGCAGCTTAACAAGATAGCAACGGAGGTTTAAAAAGCAGGTTACTTCCTTTGCTGATTAAAAAGAAAGTTTGTTTCCATAGCAACAAAGCATTGTTATTCTACAATTCTGTTTTAGCTGTCACCCCCTTTAACTTTTTCCTGCAGCTCCAATTTCTCAGTTTTCCCATCACAGCATCCCCTCGTTTTCCGTCCTTGTGTTTATCCTTTTATCTTGACCTGCATCTCTGTTTTCCCTCCTCGTCCCTGAGCGCTTCCTTCGCCACGTTTCTCTCTCTTCGTCTCTTCTTCTCCACACATCTCCACTCGCTTCATTATAAAAGCTAAGAGGATTTGGTGATTGTGGTGTGTGTGTGTGTCTGTGTGTGTCCCTAGTCCCAATTAACCCCCATGAATCTCTTCTCCCTGCTGAGTTGTTGCACAAAATGAGAGATGTTCTTAACAACCAGCTTTTGTGGCAATGTTTTCATACTTGCAAATGGTGGGTAAGCTGCCAAAGATGACCGGAATTGTGTGAAATTTCTGCTCGTCATGGAAGTCATCATGCTGGAAGCAGCTGAGGCCTGACCTAAAAGAGAAGCGGCATGCGGCTTTAAATCAGAGGTTTATTGTTTTTTTAATATCACAGTTAGGTTTCTTTTCATCACACAGAAGCCACTGCCTCTTCTTAGCTCTCTAATTTGAACAGATTTCCACTCACTCGTCCCATTCCCTTTGAAATTTGAAGTAGTGTTGCTGACTAAAATCTGACAGAAATTGTGAGAAACACTCTTTGAAGATGTTTTAATTTGCACAGCAGGGAGAGCAAATGGATCACTGATGCTCCGTGCTGGTTGCTTTAGGTCTAATTAGCAGATGAATAAACACAACATAAAACTGCAACACATTTTACATCAATACAGGAAATTGGCATGAATTTGGAGGAAACAATTCACATTTAATGTTTTTGCATGCCGTGATCTGCAATCACTTCTAACTGGGAGATTTAAACATTACTTGAATGTAAGTGGCAAAAAATATTTAACAAATAAAACCTACAAGAATACTGTATAAGCAATCAGAGCAATCCTTTTAACACATACACGTAGCACAAAATTAAAAGTACCGTATTTTTTGCCATATAGGTTGCACCTTTTTGCATAAATTTGCAAGTCATGTGACTTATACACCGAAGTGGCTAATATACGTTTTTATCCCCATGTTACTCCGATTTTTGGCTGAGATCTGACAATTTTGTTCATTCTGACATAAAAATATAAAATTTTACCATTTGCAGCCACTAGAGGGCCCTCGAGCATTATGGCAAGCCAAGTCTCTCATTAATAGGTAAAATTGACTATTAATGAGACACTTGGCTTGCCATACCAAGCCTCCTTTGTCTTGCTCCGGAACTCCTGGAGAAAACGTCAAATCACCTACATTTTTCCGCACCGTCCAGAATAAATGCAGCTGATTTGACCATCGAATGGCAATTATTAAGGAAAAGTTCAACTGAGACACACCTTTGCTATAATGTCAAGCAAATAAATGATTGTTTTAAGTGTTAAATTCTTGTTAAAGTCCTCCCTTGCATGCTCCTGCAGCCGTCATTTGGCAGCCAATTGATTTTTAGCACAACACCAGCCCACATTTCTGGGTGGTCAGCGGTGACATATAACAAACGCGACACATCAGTGGTGACACATAATAGATGCGACTTATATGGCGATGCATCTTACAGTATTTATGTTTTTTTCCACTTTATTAGACATATTTGGACTGATGTGACTTATACGGCGGTGTGACGTGTACAGTGGAAAATACGGTATGCATTATATTGTTGGAAAGCCTGTTTATGTCCCCTTAAACTGTGCCACATTTGTTTGGAATATGCATTTGTTGGTCGAGCAGCAGATTTATGTCGATTGCTCTCACAAAATTGCCAACGCCAAAACGTTTATTTTGCTCTTGCCCCTTGTTTCATGCTTCTGATACCTCAGTTGCTGACCAGCAGGTGTGCGATTGGCATGTGACTGTCAGCGGCTGTAAGTATGGACCTTGCTACAATGGTGAGCTTCTGCAGCGTCAAGCCAAGCCAGTCGTTCAATAAGTGTTCAGAAAAACCAGGTTGCAGCATTATTTGTTGCAACGTGAGATCTAGTATCACATTCAAATTAAAAGTCAAGTGCCATGAAAACCAAAAATGTCAAAGACAGGCCAGGAAATGCCGGCGTCCCAAAAAAAAAAAAGCACAAAAAGACGTTTCCTCGGCCTGCTAGATTTGATCGTCTACAGATTTGCAGTCAAGGTTTACAGGATGATATAGCTGAAGACCTTCTACTGTGATGATCTGGAACAGACTGCACACTCACAATCTACGGTTTCTTAGGGCTACCTGACGGACTGCCATGACTGTCTTTCACCGTCAGGTTCTACACGTGTGGAGGAACACCATGTTGGTTGTTTACTGCATTGACAGGGTAATACCTTTTGGTGGAGGCAAACACCTGCGGGAGCTTCAGCGGGCTGTTTGCTTCAGAGTGACCAACACAGTCACACTGACCGGTGAGCAGCACTAGGTGGTGCCAGGTTGTTGTGGCTGCGTATGGTTCTTCCACATGCTAC
>JARVLU010000583.1:19165319-19178913 GCA_031762415.1 Simpsonichthys santanae | reverse complement strand
TAGAGGGTGCCATACTCTCACACCTCCTGATGAGGCTCTAATGCAGCTGAAGTCTCTCCTTCGACGCTGGAGCATTACTCTGTCTATGGTTCATGTTCTTAGCCCTTTGTGTACTTCAAAGTTTTGTTACCTCTCTTGTACGATCTTTCCTGTGACCCTCCTGACACCTACCTGAGTATTTGGATCTCCTCGTGAACTGGAACCCTTACTGGTGCACCTTCAGCTGCTCTCCTCGCCTTCCAGCCACACGGCCTCCTGTGCTCTCTGGATCTTCTCATGGTTGTAAAAGATCCTGTAACCCAACATATTACCAACCATCTACCAGTAATGAACCTGCACATTCTGAGTGAAATCTATTTGCTGAAATCTGGACCTGAACCATCTCCTTGCTCCCCAGGGTTCCCGTTTGGTCCTGAATTCACTGTAAATAAAATCATTGAATTGACTAGTGTGTCGGAGTTGGTCGTCTTCAGTCATTTAATCCTGGGTATTCTCCTCCTGTGAAAGTCTTGGTTATTGATATTTTAATCCAATAAGCAATAAAAATAAAAATCTACAGCAGTAAAAGCTGTTTGGCAACATTTTTATTGGTACAACCCTCAAACTCTGCTGGTTAACCAACAAATACATTTTTCTTCATGAAGCATTCAAGACAATACAAATAATCAAACACAAATTTCTAAACCTTTTATATATATAATTGATTACTACCCATATTTAAATGGGAAAAGTGTTTATGCACGATTAAAAACAAGGCTTCGGTAATGTGAGCTGACATTTATTTGAGAAGAAAAGCATTTTTTGTAGCATTTTATCACATCTTGGGACCATAAACAGACGTGGCACACATAATGAATGGTGTCAAGGGGCTGGTGAAGGTATCAGGTGCGAGGCAGCTGTGAACACAGACTGGTTAATAAGCCGTCTGTGTTTGAATTAATGACTAATAAACCTGTCTGTCTGTATCTTACATGCATTTCCATTTGGCTTTTTACAAAACAAATTCCAAGCTGAATAATACACACTTCTGCATAAAGTTAAAATATATACAGTAAATGACTATGATTAAGAGTTATTTGTCTTTATAGTAAGATCAAACTAGATCCCATGTCTTTCCTGCATGTCTAAGTGTCAGTGACAATATTAGGAAACCGTCTGTATTGTTGTAGGAGATGAAACAGTGATACCATTAGCTGTTCAGATCATTGTCTAATGGCAAAATTGTTTTTATTACAAAAAGATCAAATTAAATTCCTGGGCCCGAGCAGAAAAATCCTTGAAACAAAGTGAAGAATTCCTCTGAAGTTCTACTCTTCTCATGATTCTTCTTCTCCGTTTAAAGGAAATTAACTTTTAGAGTGGATTGCATTTTGATTGACTTGTTTCTGGATTTATACACTCAGAAATGTTTTTAATTACCTTATCTGAGTTTATAGTTTATTGTAAGATTATTTTAAAATTAACAGATCACATATTTACTTTTTTTTATGATTTTTACTAGTAGCTGTCGAACTAATCCCACAAGTCAGGTAAAGATTTCTCCCTAAGTCTAGGAAAAAAAAAAAAAAAAACGCTTTAAAAAAAAAATGTCAATAAGATATTTGTGTGTTTCAATCCTTGACTGAAGAGCACAGTGCTCCTTCAATGCGTTGACGACCACAGCAAGGACTATTGAGTTAGGGAATTCTCAAGTATTAAAGTTTTAAAATAGAGCTTGAGATTTGTTGTGACTAATGGGATTTCCAGTTTAATATCAGTCCTAGTGCAATCATGGCCGAGGCATATTCCTGGGATTTGGATCAGATTGCTGTTCCATCATCATGGATTGCAAAAATTACAGTTTTATTGGATGCAACTCCATCGTAGTTCTCTCGCTTTTTAAGAAATGCCATTAAATTGTGCTCTTACACGATGACTTAGAGATAGTTCTATATTTAATGCTCTCAGGAAATGGAAGTTAAATATTTTTTGACTCTTATGTTGATAGTGTTAATCTTCATGTTTATTCCACTTCATTTTTGAAGCTTTGGGTTTTGTGTCTTTAACATGTCTTACATATTTTCTGCCCTCAGTCCATTCTAAATTAGACTGACTCTTCAAAGTTCATGTTCAATAATCCAGGTAAAAAAATCCAACAAAGTTAAGTCCGGTCATCTGGACAGTTTCTTTTTTTGTTGAGACGTTTCATCCTTCATACAAAGGACTTCATCAGATGACTGACAGATGACCTGACTGAACTTTGTTTGTTTTTTAAACCTGGATTATTGAGCATGAACTTTGATGTTTTGAACCACTGGCTATGGTTGCCTCTGAGGAGTCAACAGGGGAGGGAGGGCCCCAGAAACCAGCTTATCATCAGCAAACGGGTTGGTCCACTATGTGAGCGTGCTGCTTGTGGGACTGTTTGTTGTGGCTCCTCAGACTGATGAAGTCCTTTGGATGAAGAGCAAAATGTCTCAACAAAATATCAAACTGTTCAGATGACCTGACTGAACTTTGTTGGTTTTGTTACCTGGAATATTGAACATGAACTTTAATGTTTTGAACCACTTTGACCATGGCTACCTCAGAGGAGTCGAAGAGGGAGAGGGCGGCCCCCAGAAACCATCTTACCACCAGCAAATGGATTGGTCCACTATGTGAGTGTGCTGCTTGTGGGACTGAGTTTGTTTGTTTGTCCTCGAGGCTCAATGGGATTAACCTGTCTAAATAAAGGTTGAATGAATGTTAAAGCTCCTCGGACTGATGAAGTCCTTTGGATGAAGGATGAAACATCTCAACAACAACAACAACAAAAAAACGTCCAGATGATATGACTGAACTTTGTCGGATAGATGGACTACTCTACCTTTTTTATCTACAATAAAGTTTGCTTTAATTTAATTAAGCAATCACTGCACTGAGATGTCTGTAAAGCACATCTTAAAATAGATTACAGTAAATCTGAGTAAACTTTAATAAAAGAAAACTTAATTGACATCTAAGAAGCGCATGGGGTGCAGATAAGACTATCTGAGACAAGTAAGGGATTGTGGTAAACAATTTGAACAGACTAGCTAATAAAATACCAACAAATATGCTTATAGCTGGCTGACACATGTGTTTTATTCATTTTCTGATGATAATTTATTAGTAAAATCTGATGTCTTTGTGTTTTGAACAAATCTGTTTTTTTCTTCTCTGCTGAAAAATGTAACTATTGATGGCACCACATGCCATGGCGGTATCAGCTGCTTTTTATTACCTAATGACACACATGAGTAGTCACTGTGGTGTCAAAAATCCACCCTTCTGCCGTCTAATCTCTCACCTGATATGTGTTTTATTGGTGTTCTCAAAATTTTATGAAAGTTCCCACAAACCAGTCATGAGTCACGTCATCCCTGTCAAATGGTCTAAATTTGGACTTTTCCAGTGATCCTTCTCGTTTCTCTCCTGGTCGTCTTTGTCTCTTTGTCCAATTCCTTTAAAAACATAAATCACATGTAATAATTCTCGGGGTGCAGTTCATCTTGAGGGTATCAGGTGCTCCGTGTGGCCCTGTCCTAATGAGCCACATGTGACCAGTTAAAACGGAACCATCTGATCTGTCAATTTGCCTCATTACTGCCCAATACATATTAATGTCCAGGGTCACGTCTTATACATACAACATACATATTCATAGTGTGCACATGCAGGGCCATATATGTATCTTAATGACACGGACGTGATGGGACGTTCTGTTCCTTTCTTCTGTGCTTTGTTATGTGTTGTCTGACCACATGCAAGGCTTTTTATTTCTTCTGTTATTTCATTGTTTTTTTTCCCCAGACCCTTTGAATGCACTGAACATGCAGTCGCTGTTTAAGAGGTTGTCATGTATTGCATGAGGTTACACTGAATTGCGTTCCTTTGAATAAAAGCTGTTGTTGCCTGCTTGGACTGGAAATCCTTATGAACCAAGTATGAGTTGTGGGGTTTGACCAGTTATTTTTTCCACTGCATATTATTAGATTAAATGAGTTTTAGAAGCTTTAAGTATCTTTCTAACAAAAAAGAAGAATGGGGAAAAATGAAACAGAGCATAACACATTTTTAATTGTTTCTTTAATCATCTTGTAACCTTTTAGAATTTTATTTAGAGCCTCTTTGGGAAATTCTCTGAAGATACAAATACTGTATACTGTATTTGGGATTCCTTAAAATACTGGTTTTAGTTGTGACTGCAGGTCACATAAAACATTGTGCACATAGTAGTAATAATAATAGTAGTAATGATAGTAGTAATAATAATATTAGTAATAGTAGTAATAGTAGTAATAGGAACATGTTTTTGCCTGACTAAAACAAGCAGATAAATTCAGTTAGGTCTACATCATAATCAAAAATTATATTGCCCAGACTGTTTGTATGTGCAAATCATCAAATCATCCAGCACCTTTTTATTTTAACTTTTAACTTACCTGCTTTTATTTTAACTGAAAAAAATAAAAAAATAAAAATAAAAAAAATAAAAATAAAACCAAGCCGTAAATCTATAACAGCTACAATGAGACTTTCTTTCCAAAGGCATTTAGTTAACACAATAATTTTCTGCCGTGAATGACAACAAAACCAAAACTGTGATTATAACAAAGTTTCACTCTGTTTAAGAACAAATTTAAGAATTTGGCTCAAATCAACAGAATAAAACCATCATTAACGTGGATAAAAATCCAAATGTGTGTTTTTTTTTTTTTTTTTTTTTTCTTTTTTTGTGTGGGAATCAGTACGAGTGATCCAACCCAAACTTTAACCCTCTGTGACACATTCTTCATGCTGCTCTTCATCTCTCCTTACAAATAAACCATATCTGACCTTCCATTCATTCTCCATAAGAGGTTTTACTTTTCATTTCCTTTCTCTTTCTTCATTATCCTGTATTTTGCTCCCTCCTTCTGTTTTCTTTCTGTCTTCCTGCTCTGTATCTCTCTCTGTCACTTTTTGTTTACAAAGCCTTTCATCTGGATATTGCTTTATATGTAAAACCCGTCTATTTGAATGGGGTTTTATTTAAAACTCTGTCATTTAAATAGCTCTTTAAAGACAGACCAATGAAAAGTCAACAAGGACTCTCCAATTGTGTTTCTTGACAGGACTCTCACTCGCACACAAACACATGCTCGCACACCGCCTGCCTGTCTACATGCATCCTAGTCTATTATTATGCTAATGAGTCTCCAGTCTCCACATGTCCCCACAGCCTTCACACACACACACACACTATTTCTGCTGAGCTCAGCAGTATGGCTGGGCTAGCATGGAGAATAATGAGGAATGGACAATTTTCCGATTACTGAAAAAGACAAGATTCATTGGTTTGTGTCATTGATGGACATAGAAAAACAGAGAAACACACTGATGCTCCAATGATCATACATCTTAATGTGGTTTTTTAGACTCGTAAAATGTTTTACTAGCATTTATTTCGACTAATATTTCAACAACCAAAATCCTCACAGTGAATTGCTTTGATTTTTTTAAATTCAACTATTAAGCTGAGAATGAGTGTTGTTTCAGCAATTTGTTGCTACAACAGCTATATTTACTGTTGTTTTGTCAGGATTATGTGGCATAACCAAGCCCAAATGGAAGATTTTTGCATCAGTTTTCATACAGTCAATATGGTACCATGATGCACAGGCGCCCCTCAGGGATGTGTCCTCAGTCCTTTTCTTTTATTGCTTAAAAAAGCAAGTTCAGAGCAGATAATTCTTGTATAAGAATCAACTCATCTTAAGTTCTTGAATGATACAATGATGTAACATTTTACAAAGCTGAGATGGACCCCTACAACTGAGAGCCTGCACTCTCTGCCCCACAAACCGGATCAAGAAAGTGCGGCAAATTGGAAGCGTTTTAATTTCTCGCCATCTTAGACAAGTCAAAGCATCACACTGCATTACATTTTGCTGAAACAACTGCATTATAACTGAAAGAAAACACAATGTGATACATTATGACAATAACTGAGAGAGCCTCACTCTTCTTCTGGGACATCATTTTTATTAGGAGATGCACGAAGAAAGCTACCATTTTGTGAAAAGCAACTAGAAGACAGTGCATTAAATCAAGAACAATGTGCAACAGCTTTTCAGACGATATTACCAAATCTGCAGTCAATGGAATAGGGTTTGCATGTCAGACAATATAAAGCCAATCATTGCGTTTTTTTCAAAAACTACCCTGACTATTTAAGACTTGACCTATACAGAAGTTCCATTTTATATTGACACAATATGTTGACATATTTTGTTTTGTTGAAAAATACATCCCTCACTCATCAAAATATGCTGACTTTTTTATTACTAAAACAACATTACCTTTTTTTTTTTTAACTAAATTGTTCCAAGGTGTGCGTGAGAGTGAATGTTTGTCTCGTAGGGGCAGGACAGCTGACTTGGGACCCCTGGGTTCAATCCCCAGTCATTGCACATGTCATGGCGTCTCTGAGCAGGACACCTAATCCCAAATTGATCCCCGGGCACTTACACAGCTGCCCACTGCTCTACCTGCGTGTATCCCAGATGCGATGGGTTAAATGCAGAGACAATAACATATATTTATTATTATTTAGTTGTTATGTAGTTGACACTTAGAAAATGTTCACATACTTTGAAGGATAAAATTTGTCTTTATTGATATTATCATATTTTCAACAGGTCAAGTTTGTGCAATGGAAATCTAAAATTAGTCAGATATACATTACAGTATTTTTCCACTGTAAATATTACACAAATCAAATGCAGTACCATATTGTCCTATTTAATATTTTTTCCTGTAAATATGATATTTATTATATAAGTAATATGTGATAATATTGAAATTAATTCTTTTTTCTTCTTCTTTCGGCTGCTCCCTTCTTTAGAGGTTGCCACAGTGAACTAAGTCACATGAAGACTTGGCCATTGTTTTTACGCGGGATGCCCTTCTAGACACAACCACAGACCACTGAGCTACCACAACCCTCTGTGTGGAGCAGAGAGCTGCTATCCAGGGCGTCCAGGGAGCAGATGGTGGGGGTTAAGGGTCTTTCTCAAGAGACCAGATTGGGGCAAATGAGGATGGGGACAGGTGTGGATACTTGACCAATCCCACCTGCATTTTTGATGTTGTCAGTGCCGGGAGTTGAACAGGTGACCTTCCAATCACATGCCCACCTTCTCTAACCTCTGCGCTACCACTCCCAATAATATTATATTAATATTATCATTAATATTTTTACATAATCAGCCTTAACTATTTTGCCAGTATCCACAACAATGCTGTGGCTCCTGTTCCTACAGTGAATCATGTCACGTGACCTTCGTTGTCTTGTTTAAGTCTATGGCTTGAATTTAAATACAGCTCATTTTGGGCATCTGCTGACACCAACAATAGGCTTGACAGATCATGAAGTGATAGCTGGAAATGGGTTTTCTTGTGTGTCTGGACCAGAATATCAAACCAACCAGCTGTAAATGATTAAAAGAGGCTGAGCGCTTCATAAGTATATTTTCTAAGACTTTGGCTCCACAAGCAACAGTTTTGCTGAAGTAAACAGGTCAGGTATAACTACAATTCACCATGTAATGTATATGTGAGTTTGTCGATGCAATGCAAGAATCATTTTGGAGTCTAAAATAAATAAATAAATACTAAAAGAATGGTCTGACATTGTGTTTTAGTCAGAACATCTCCATCCCATTATTAACTACACTCATTGCTGACATGGATTTACGTACAGACATGTGAGTGGCCCAGGAGGAGCACTAATTTGTATAAAAGATTTTTCTTGGTTGACTGCAGTGTAAAAGCATTGACCTGCGATTTAAGAAGTTGAATCTCAGTTGGTTTGATGGTTTTCAGCCCCTAATTAGGTTTCAAACAAAGCAGAGCTGTGAGTTCCCCCCTAAACTGTCAGTAACATTTAAAATCTTTACATTCACTTTAATCAATATGTAAAAAATGTAATTGTTTTTGTTATTTTGTTACTATTTGCTACATTTTATTTAATTTTTCCATCTTAGTAGGACGCGTCATCTTTCAGTTGATCCATCCAAAGCTCTGATAAGTGTCAAACTGGTATCTCTAGATTTTGCTTGGATTTAGCTAAATATTTTGTGACAAGATGCAAACAATAAAGTGCTTAATGTTCATATTTAGAATTGATTATTTGCTATGTTGTCTTAGCAAAAGGACACTGCTGCATCCATTAAACTGTGTACCATTTTATACGTGCATGATTTGATAGTTTGAATTAAGTGGTTTAAAATAAAACAAATGTATACTGAAAATGATCAGGTGCTCTTTTTAAAGTGAGAGATGGAAGAAGCTCTCATGTTCCAAAAGCTGGAACGTCTTTTAAAGCAAGATATATTGTAATATATTTTAATTTGCTGCAGGTATGAACTGGTTTAAAATCTAGATTGTGGTCTCTGCAAAAGACAATCTGCCTGTGGTTGGGGATTGTGTGACATAAGTCAAGTTCAAACCTTTATTATCCCTCACCACTGAAGACAAATGCCTTAATGTGGCACTTGCATCTGTGTGTTGGTGTGCACTTGTTTGTTTGTACCATTAGCAAAATATTTCATGAAGCAGCTGATTGATTTTATTGAAACTTACAGAAAATAATCATTGGATGCATCTACAACTGATTACTTTTGGAAGTAAAGCAAATATGACTCTGATTCAGCTAATTTGGCAGATATTAACCTAAAGTTTGGTGTGGTAGTAGCTGAGAATCATCTTCTACACATGTTTTGTGCTGTACATTGTGTGATGTTTTAGCTGGAAACAGACACTGATTGTTGGTGTCAATCTTGTTTGTTTAAAAAAAAATCACAAACCATTTCACTGATTTTGATGAAACTCACAGAAACTAATCATTTGATGTACATTTACAATTTGTAACATTTTAAGTCAATCAAATTCAACATGGCCACCACAGCTAATTGACATTTGCCAACAGAATAATAACTCTAGCTCAGTCACTTTTAAATATAACATAAAACATGCTGCAGTAGTAGCTGAGAGTTATACTTGTCACAGTAACACACAATACACAATAACAGATTAGGCAGGATTGTGCATGCATTTACCATATTTTCTGGCATATAAGTCACTCAGGAGTATAATAAAAATTGTGTTTATTATGCATTTATTTAATGGTCAAAATGGCTTTATTTTGCCTGGGCATGCGGTGCCATCCATCCATCCATCACATTTGGAACTGCTAGCTCTCCAGCGTTCCTCCACCTGCACCAGCTGAGTGAAGCGTGCGTGAACGAGAGGACTCGCTGTTGCAGTTCTTAGAAATTTAACGTGTCAGTCAAAAATTGTGTTATGAATATGGAAAAAAATGTATATAAATCGCTTTGGCGCATAAGTCGCAGGACTGACAAATCTATGCAAAAAAACAACAAAAAAAAAAAAAACACTGCAACTTATACGTAGGAAAATACGGTAATTTTAATGCCAAACATAGACCAAAGCAGCTATTAAAGCAACTATAACCTCTTCCATTTTCACGATAAGATTTTAGTTTTAAACACTGGCATCAAAGCAATATGTATTCCTTAAATATGAACTGAAGCAGCTTCATGTCTTAATAAATTCTGCTTTAAACCTGAGCCACCTTTTAGTTTCACAGCTGTAAAAATCAGTGTAAGCGAGCACTTCAAACTAACTAATTAAAGCACCCCCCCTCCTCAACACTGCTGGTCCCACAAGACATGATGCTTTTGTATTTTTTTGTCCTTTTGATGAATAAAATTAGGCTCATTCTCATCTCCACACCCCTACTCCCCACCCCCACACCCTTCTCTCTCTCTTTCTCTCTCTTGCTCTCGCTCCCTCTCTCTCCCACTCGCACCCTATAAAGCCTCAACAGCTGATCTCAAGCATCACAGAGAGCTGCAGCTCCAGAGGAGAGAGGGAGACGGAGGGAAGTCGAACTCAGACTCAAACACCGGAGTCTTTCGATGACTGAAAACAATTTCTAAACAATATTTTTTTTAAGAGACTTGATTTATGATGTTAAAGAGACTGGACATCCTGCGTGTGGGACTTTAATCAACTTGCTTTGGAGGCAGATGTTTTCTTTTTGTATTATAATATCGCTTGGCATCACCTGCCTTTGGATTTTAAGTGCGTTTCAAGTCAAATTTAAACACCAAGCTGCTTCTTTTTTGCTTTTTTGTGTGGAGATGTGTTTTCTTTTATGAAGGCAGCTGAGTGGAGCTGTCCGGTGCTGAAACCAGGAGGCGCAACTGGAGCTGTCACGGGATCAGCCCAACAAACCAGCCACCAGGAACACTGCTTAAATTACTTTTTTTTCTGATCTTTTAGAGCTACACATGTCCAGTTAAGTTGTGTTAAACTGACTTTTTCTTCTTCAGAATCTAAACATTTACACAAAAAACAAGCAAGAAAAGAGGAAGAGTTGCAAAAGGAGGGCTTGCTTTTTGATCTTTAGAAACCATGTCTCTTCTTTTAGTCAAATAAAAGGAAACTGTAGGCTAAAACTTATCTGACTCCTATCATTAGGTCATTCTTAAAAGGGTTAGAAAAGGAAAAAGCAGTGCAGCTGTCCCACCATGCCTCGATCTTTCTTGGTGAAGAAAGTCAAACTGGACGATTTCTCAGCTGCTGAGCTGGAGAGCTCCTACAGCCGAAGAGAAGAGCTCAGTCTGCGCTTCCATCATCATGACAAAGGTTAGTCAACACACACGCACCACCTGGAGTACTCTTTTTTTTATTATTGTTTCCTTTTATTCCCCCAGATTTAGAACATTAGTCATGTCTGTTTGAGACGGAGGCTGAAAATGGGATTTACAGGGTCGAGCTCAGGTTGCAGAGCACAACTAGCTGAAAGTGGTGGTATTTTTAACTCTAAATGTGGACTTTCCATGAAGAAAGGTGTCATACTGAATGCAAGGGGATGTATCCATTCCCTTGAAGATATTTCTACTGAGTGAACATCACAATTTATAAGAGCAAATATAAAATACAACTATCCATGGAGATTATAATGAACATTTCCTTGGAATGCATTTTTGGAGTCGCATGCAAAAGAGACCCTGCAAACAGAAAGGTTGCATGTAAGCAGAACTAAGTGCATTCCAGGTGGTTGGTCTCCACCTTTATCTGGGTCACTGCTGTGCCAGCAGGAGCTCAATTTACCTCAAACAGTTTGCATCTGATTACAAATGTCACCCGAAAACAGCATAAAAGTGAATAAAATGCACTTCTATTTACAACATGCTGCTTTGATGCATTTGTCGACCCAACAGAAGACTTGGTCAGTTCAGCTGTGATAGACAGAAAAAAAATGGAGCAGAGAAGCAACAGAGTTTAGATGTTTTTGTGCAAAATAATAGATTGTTTCACAAGCACACAAACAGCAGGATTCCCTGTTGTCTTGGTGCCTATTGTATTCCTCAAATCAACACCTGCAAGTATCTTCATGTTATTTTGCTAATATTTTCCCTTCTAGATTGATTGTAAAATGTTCCCACATGATGTAGAATCCTGGATGTTTGGCTAAACGCGACACAGACTGAAAGATTAGCGAATATATTCAATGCTGAAGGAAAAATGGTGGAAAAACAGAAAGTGTTATGAGGGTTAGGAGTCCAACCTGACCAGACAAACCACAGTAATCCCAGCTGGATTCACTTTGAGCTGAGTATCCATCTTCAGTCATAACACTCTGCATTAATGAGACTTTAATGGGGATCTTTGAGACATCTACCTCACTAATTTACAGGTTTATGTCAGTCCATATTTGTCAAGTTAACAATGCAATATAATAAGAGTTTTACAAACATATGCACAAAATAAAATCAAACTTTACCCATAAATCACCTTTTATACAGTGGTGTGTAACACAGTAACTTTAAAGCAAAAAAAAAAAAAAAAAATGCAAATATGAAAGTAATAATAATAAATAAATAAATAACACTGCCAGGATCATTTAAAACAGTAAGTGATAAAGGGATTAAACTGTTGTGACTGTTACATTAAGGGACTGCAGGAAACGAGAAAACACATTTTTTTTATTACTAAGAAATGCTAATGGCAGATGAAAAAGTAAAAAGTATCATGAAAAATGGTTCTAAAATCCAAGGATTAATTAAACCAAGGCAATAAAAAGAAGAGAAAAGGGAATTATGGAGGATAACATAAAATAAAAGTTGTTTTGCAAATAATAATAACAAACTAATTAAAATATTTTCATTTATAATTCAGTTAGGAGTCAAACTAAAATTATAATTAAACTTTAAAATTAACACAAGTCAAGCTGTGAATAAATTATTTACCTGAAAACCAATAGATTTGTCTTGAGTTACCTTTTAAAAACTCTCAACAAACACTTCGCTGACACTTTTCTGATTGAGACATTTTATGGTAAAAAAAAAAAAAAATGTGGATTTCAAGTAGACAGTAGGCAAAATAAAATAAAATAAAAACTTTTTAGAGTGATAAAAACAAATGTTTACGTAACAGCTTTTAAAAAGAGTTGTGCCTCTGTGGGCCCAGTGCTGCCCTCTAGTGGTCATCTATCACATGACTGGAGCTCCAAAGGGTTAACAGAGGATTTTCCTGTCGCTGCACCAGGGCCGGCTTGTAACGGTGTTAGTGCAGCCTGGTGGCTTTCACTTTGCACCAAGGTCAAACACAAGATGAAGAGGTTCCTGGTGTTCCGATGACAAATCAGAGGAGAAGAAACATGCAGCAGCGTTTAAACTCACCCACCGTCATAAATATAACACAAGCCTGAAGGAAGTAGCTGCATCTTGTTGCACACACACACAAACACACACTCACATCCCTGTGTTTCTGTCAACTCGGCACATTTCCCAGGCAGCCTGCACAGCTGAGTGCACAGCATCACACTGACACACGCACACTCATGCACACACAGGGTGACCTACAAGTGTCCAAAGCACACAAGTGTGCATCAGTCGCTGCTGCTTTGGCTCAAAAATTAAATTGCAGTTTGCACCTTTTTTTTCCTCAGCTCTTTCATTTCTGTTCACCGTTTTTCTTTTATTTTCTAATTTTATTTATTTATTTTTTTAAAATACACTCGTAAGACTGATGGCTCGGCTTTGGCAGAGTATTTAATCTTTAATAAGCATATAGAACAGCTTTAATGCTGCAAAAGTTCTTTGAAATGCATACAAAGTTGATACTACAAAGAGAGCCTGATGCTGAGATTTAAAACCAGTCAGTGTTATTCTTTTGTTCTGTTTTTAAGGTAGAATAGCACGTGCATTTATTCTTACGTGCACATTTTTATTCTTAGCATTGTTGATCACTAAAAGTGTTGCTGACTCTGGTCTTCTGTCCATCCTCATTCTTCTTGATTTAAGTTCTGCCTTCGACACCATCTGTCATTCTTTCCTCCTCAACAGACTAACCTCCATTGGCATCTCAGGTACTCCGTTAGATTGGTTCAAATCTTATCTCTCTGAACGCACTCAATTCATTCAGCTTAAATCCTACCGTTCCCAGTCTTCCCCTGTCTCCACTGGTGTCCCCCAAGGCTCTGTCCTCGGACCCCTCCTCTTCATCATTTACCTCC
>JARVLU010000583.1:19140147-19165219 GCA_031762415.1 Simpsonichthys santanae | reverse complement strand
AACACCACCTCCCTTTCTCTGTTCAAGACTGCTCTGAAAACACATCTCTTTAGACTCACTTATCCTTAACTTTACTAGTATACATATACAGTATATATATATATAAAACTATATTAATTATTATTATTATAAAAGCACATTCAGCCATTCAAATAGAAGCATAATGTTCAAACATTTCTTAAAGCATTTCAACCCAGAGCTCTGGACGAAGATCATTTTATGTTGAGAGAAGAGTTGTAGCCATTTTGCTTGATCTTTGGCAGCACAACCTCATGCAGTTTTATGAGCTCTCATGTTCAGAGAATGACTCTCAGCTACTACCACGTTGAAATTCAGCACATTATCTATAAAACTGAGTGAGTTATAGCCATTTGTGTGTTTTCTAAAGTCAACAAACTGTAACAAGCATTGCCATTTTGAGTTCTGCAGACATTAATCTGTTTGATGTGCATCTATTCACTCTATTCCCCAAATTTCATTAAGATCCATCCAGTGGTTCATGAGACATTTTGCTAACAGACACATAGGGTTGACTACAACAGTCAAAGCAGAAGTTTTAAACAAAATTCTTGCACAGCAGGTGCAAGAATAAAGGGATGGGAATGACTTTCAGCCAAATTTTAGTCCAATATCTGTCAAACGTATAAAGTTGCACCATTTTTTTCGTGTTTACATTTATCAGTGAATTAGATTGGCTCCAAAATGTATTTGTTTGAAGAGGTTCGCCAATTGAAATTTTTTCTAAATGTTTCATTAAAATACATGGTTTATGAGATATTTTGTTAACAAATGACAGTTTTAAACAAATATCTACCACTCACAATATGAGTTTGTACAATCCTACCAGGCGTTAAGCCAATATCTGTAAAAATGACTGATTTGTAACAATTTTGGTGGTTTTGAGCAGCGGTTCATGAGATATTTTGCTAACAGAAACACAAACACAACCAAAAATGTCATGTTATCGTTAACCGTCGGGAAATAAAGAGTGTTTCTTTACTTTTGCAGATTCTTACCGACTACAAAAAATACTTTTTCTCAACCGTTCAAGCTACTGACACAGAACTGACTGAACATTAAACTCTTGGAGTTTTCAAGGTAAATTCTGCTCTGGTGGAGCCGCTTGCTTCAAGACTGCAGCCGAAACTTTCAGTCTGCGCCTGCAGGATTTTCTCACTCAACCTGTCTGTAAATATAGTCCCGAGGAACTCTTGATCATGCTTCAAAAACTTTACTTATGCTCTATAAAACAAGAAACACACTCACACACACTGAAACACTTGGAGAGCGCAGGGATGGAATATTTATAACGCAGCCTTTTCCACATCGCACCATCTTTCCACCGTCCTCCCAGTCTCACTGTTTTCTTTCTCTTGTAGTTAATTAAATTCAAAATGTTAAATTAGACTCGAAGCAGCGCGCTGACGAAACGCCTGACCACCATCACCGCATCAAACAAAGCGCTGTCTTTCTGTCTCTTCATCCCAGCCCCCTCCATCCCTTCACTTCACCTCGTCATGTTATCGATCAACATCTGAGCTTTTCTCAGAACTGCATCGTGAAATTATATTACCAGCAACAGTATCTCCTCTGCTGTCTGCGTCTTAATGCTCGCCGAGTGCTAATTGAAATGGAGAGCTATTGATCCAGAGCTCAGTAGGAGTTGTGGCTTATTAGCTACCAGTCTCTCCTTGTGTCTGCTGGAGTTCAAGCCTGTTGAGCAGCAGCCGATAATAGAAATAATTTATGGCCTAGATTCCCTTGAAGGAATGCATATCGCCCGCTGCCTTTCGTGGAAGAGTTTTAGACTAAAATCAGTTGTTGCTGAAATTAATAGCAGCTTTGGTTGACCCTCAAAAAGACCATTATGAGTGTCCTTGTACGATAACACACACGACCTGTCAGCTCTTGCAATATGCGTTGCAAACTAGAGAAATGGCATTTCCTGTGAAAATGCTTACTGCAGAAGAACTTGCTTAAAAACAGCTGAAATTAGCTTAAAAATGCTAAAATGTAGCTGAAATGGAAGAACAAGCCTACATTTTCAGAAGAAAGCAGAAAGAACACATACCTGCTGAATTAAGTTTAAATAAGCAGAAATTAGCATAAAAATCAGGAAATTTGCTAAAAAGAAGCTGAAATTGGCAAAAAATATCTGAAAGGTAGCTAAAAAGCCAAAAAGAAGCTTAAATGAAGGAAGCAGAAAGAACTGACATGAGCTTAAAGAATGCAGAATTAGCTGAAAAAGCTCAAATTAGCATCATAAGTGCTAAATAGTGGCTGAAATAGTAGAAAAAGCTGAAACTAGGAGAAAAAGCTGAAAGAAGTTGATATCTGGAAAAAAAAGGTGAAATTAGCAAAAAACAACTGAATAGTAGCTAAAATAGCAAAAAGAAGCTTAAGTTACCGAAAGGAAGTAGAGAGAGCACATTTTTGCTTAATGAGGCTGAAAAACTGTTGAAATCAGTGTAAAAAAATGTGAAATTAAAATTTGCATAAAACAGCTAAATAGCAGCTGAAATCGAAAATGCTGAAAGTTGTAGAAATAAGCAGAAACGAGAATAACAAGCTGAAATGAGCTGAAAGAAGCTGAACCAGAACAAACTGTGAAAGGAGCAGTAAAAGTTTGCAAACAGATCTAAAGATATGAAGGATGTAAAATGAGCTCAAAGGCAGAAAAAGCTAAATATTTCAAAAAGCTAAAGTCGCACCTATACCAAAGTCTTTCTTCTGAAAGAGCTGAACCTTTTGAAATATGATTTGTTGAAATAGCTTGAAAACTGTGGGACAAGAAAGATGCCAAAACATGTGCAGAAGAAAAATGGTTCACAATAGTGTGAATGTTTCATCAGCGTTCACACAATAACCCTCAGCTACTACCACACACACTTTGAGCATATTATCAGTGAAACTGACTGAATTATACTGTTATTGTGTTTTCTGAGCCCAGTTGGCTCTGGCGACCATCATGAATTAGGTTGAGTCCAAAAGTTAATGTTCACTCAGTGAATGTTTCATTGTCTGAGACTTTCATCAAAATCTGTCCTCTAGTTCATGAGATATTTTGCTAACAGTCCAGACAGACACAGGTAAAACATCCCACCACTTTCACCTTCAGAACCCCCCCACAAATGATTAACTGGATTTGTCGGGCGCTGTGCAGAGAGGGTGAGACCATGGCAGACGTGGTCACAGTTTAGCTCAAGAGGAGGACTGTCAGTGGCCGTGTGCCCACGGAGCGCACACCAGACCTCCCGGCTGCTGTGAAAGAGACGCTCTGTGTGCAACAGCTGAAGTTTTGACAGCCTCGGGGCGCGACTGCGTGTGGCCGTGGACCTGTCAGGAGAGGTGCAGCTGATGAGGAGCAAGTGTGCTCACTGAACCATTCCATGAAAAAAATAAAGATTTCCCACAGAGGGGAAAGAGTCTACTCAGTGCTGCCAAAGGCGTAACGGCATTTTAGTACGTCTATAAATACCACACAATTTCCTTCTGCTGTTTCCTACCTGGAGGAATGGCTGATCATCTGAAAGTACAATGTTGTTAAAGCGATACTGGCTGATATTAAAGACGCCGCGCTTTAATAGAACGCTTTGTTAATAATAAATGCACTTATGAGCCTTTTGATTTGCAACCTGTGCTCAGCTGTCAGGTAAAACCAGTGTAAACATTTACAGGGTCTCTGTAAAGTACTTTTAAAAAAAACGAAACAGCATCTTGACCTCTTGAGCACCCTGCGGCTAAGCATTAGCAAACACAAAGATGATCCTAACTTTGCCCCTTTTACAGATTTAGCGCTTTAATTTGACGCAGTGATGGCTGAGTATTATCACTGTATGTTGCTTTTTTGAGATCTCTCAATATGACATGAAATTGTACCAAACGACATTTACGATGTTTGATAAAAAGGCTATAATTGTGTTGTTTCTTGGCACTTGTTTGTGAAATTCTAGCATGAAAGGCAGAAGGCAACATGTATTTCTTCAAGGAATGCCAGGCCTTTAATGCACAGAGGTTGTGTCATGTGCAATGCAAGTAAAGACATGTGGAACTTTAGGTGCTACTTCAGGTTGTTTTTCTGAAATAAGAAGCAAAGGAGACGCTTCTGGTTTGGTAAAGCTCCACTAGAGTGCAACAAAGTTCAGTCAGTTCGTCTGGACGGTTTCTTTATTGTTGTTGTTGTTGAGACGTTTTGTCCTTCATCCAAAGGATTTCATCAATCGGATGTGCCACAAACAAACTCAGTTACACAAGCAGCCCTTTCCTAGTGGACCAACCAGTTTGCTGGTGATAAGATGGTTCTGGGGCCCGCCATCTCCCCTGTCAACTCCTCTGAGGCAGCCATAACCAGTGGTTCAAAACATTAAAGTTCATGCTCGATAATCCAGGTTTAAAAAAAAAAAAAATCCAACAAAGTTTAGTCAGGGCAACTGGATGGTTTCTTTATTTTTTTTTTTTTTTTTTTTTTTTGAGACATTTTGTCCCTCATCCAAAGGACTTTGTCAACCCGAGGTGCCACAAACAAACTGAGTCCCACAAGCAGCACGATTCCCTTCGGATTGATGAAGTCCTATGGATGAAGGATGAAACGTCTCAACATGAAAACAAACCGTCCAGATGACCTGACTGAACTTTGTTGGATTTTTTTTTAAACCTGGATTATTGAGCATGGACTTTGATGTTTTGATCCTCTGGTGCATTCTTCTTTGTTGCCTCTTGGCAGATTATAAAAACACTTTTCTAAAAAAGTTGGGACGTTTTGTAAAATGTAAATAAAAAACAAAATGCAATGGTCTGCTTATCTCATAAACCTACCTTTTCACAACATAGGATCACATAAAATGTTTAAACCAAGAAACTGTGCATTTTTATGTAAAAAATAAAAATAAAAAAGGGGAGGAGAAAAGGAGTGTTTTTAAACTAGATGGCTACAAAACATCTAAAAAAAAAAAGTTGGGAGGTGGCCATGTTTCCCTCTGTGAAGCATCCCCTCTTCTTCTAAGAAGTAAAGTGAGGAGACCATCAGCGGGAGGTTTTAGAAGAGAACATTATCCCATTCTTGTCTGATGTAGGAGACTGGCTCTTCAGCAGTCCTGGCTTGTCTTTACAGGATTTTTGTTTCATGAAGCCCCAAACGTTTCCACTTGGTGAGAGGTCTGGACTCTCACCACTTCTGCATCTAAAGCCATAGAGTTGAAGTATAGACAGGGTGCAGTTTTGCATCGTCTTGCTGAAATATGCAAGGCCTTGCTCAAAAAGATGTCTAAGTTGCACTTCTCTGCATGGATGGTGCTTTTCCAGATGTGTAAGCTGTTTATGGCACTAATGCACTCCAGTACTATCAGAGGAGAAGGCTTTTGGATCTTTGGTTTCCTTAAAGAATTTTGCATTTTGGTTCATCTGACCACAGAAAAGTTTTCCACTTTGCCTCAGACCATTTTAAATTCACCTTGGCCAGAGAAAGATGGCAGCATTTCTGGATGTTCTTCACCTGTGGCTTCTTCTTTATATAACAGAGCTTCAGTCAGCAGTTTAGGAAGGCACAGTGAGCTGTGTTTACAGACGATGATTTGTGGAAGTGATCTGAAGCCCATGGAGTGACGTCCATAACAGAATAATAATAATAATAATAATAATAATAATAATAATAATAATAATAATGATGATGATGATGATGATGATGATAATAATAATAATAGTAGTAATAATAATAATAATAATAATAATAATAATAATAATAATAATAAGAAGAAGAAGAAGAAGAAGAAGAAGAAGAAGAAGAAGAAGATTTTGAAGAAGAAGATTTTGAAGAAGAAGAAGAATGTGTTATGTGTTGTCATCATTGTATGTTTCCACACAATGGTAAAATTGGCCCTTTGCATTTAACCCATCCACCCCCAGGTGGAGCAGTGAGCAGGTATTGAAAGCACCGGGGAGCAATTGGGGATTGGGGGTGTTGCTCAGAGACGCCACAAGATGTGCAATGACTGGGGATTGAACCTGGGACTTTCGGGTCCCAGGTGCCCTGCCTCTACCCAGAATCAGACCTGTTTCTCATGTGTTGTCCCTTGAAGACACCGACATCCAACAATGACTCTTCGCCTCGTCCTTGGAGTTCAGAGATTTCTTCAAGTTTCTTGAAATTATTGATGGTTTGATTTTTGATGGATGCAAAACCTGCATGTTGGGCTGCCTTCAGGCCCAGGCCTCCCTTGTGATCTCAATGGAATTTGCCTGGTTAAATAAAGATTAATAAAAAAATGGTATTTTAAACTGTAGATGAAGAGATATTCAAATTAATCCCAGTTTTTATTCATCTGAAATTGTTCTATTTGTAGATGTAGTTAGTTGCAGACTGATGAACCTCTGCCCATCTTTACTTCTGAGGGATTCAGCTTCTCTAAAATTATTTTTATATCCAGTCCTCTTACTGACCTGTTGCAACCTGACTCGTTTGAAAATGCTGTTCCAGCTGTTTTTATTTGTACTAGCAGCCATTTGATCCCACTGTCGTAACGTTCTTTTTAGAAATATTGCTCTCGTTAAAAACGAAATGTGTATTTATTTTTCATAAAAATGTGCAGATTTTTAATCTAAACATCTGACGTTTACTATTTTACAACGTGAAGAAAACATGGGTTTAGTTTTTAATTTACATTTTAGACAATGCCCCAATTTTTTTTTTTTTTTTCAGATTTGGGGTTGTAAATTATTTCTCATGATCTGCCTGTTATGACCAATCTTTTCTTTTGTTTTCTCAGACTACGTCAGTGATTATCTGAGTCCAAATCCTTATGATGACGTTGTGGGAAGTGACTCATCGGTCATCTCTAAAGTGCCCTCCCCCAGCCACTCCTCCATTATCTATGGCCACATTAACAACACCTATTCTGGTATCCATGGCGATATCCACAGTGATATCCATGGCGATTCGGACCAGCCGGACAGCCCGAGGTCCGAGGTCTCTTCATCAGCGGGTGGATACATTAATGGGGATACAGCCGTGAGTGAAGGATACTCAGTAGATGCGTTCTTCATCATGGACGGACGTTCCAGAAGAAAAGCCACGGGAACTCCGAGAGGAGGAGCGACTCAGAGGCACACCTGCAGCGAGTGCGGCAAGACCTACGCCACGTCCTCCAACCTGAGTCGACACAAGCAGACGCACAGGAGCATAGACAGCAAGATGGCCAAGAAGTGCCCCACGTGCGGCAAGGTCTACGTCTCCATGCCCGCCATGGCCATGCACCTGCTCACCCACGACCTCAAGCACAAGTGCGACGTGTGCGGCAAGGCGTTCAGCCGGCCGTGGCTGCTGCAGGGCCACATGCGCTCGCACACGGGCGAGAAGCCGTTCGGCTGCGCGCACTGTGGGAAAGCGTTCGCCGACCGGTCCAACCTGCGCGCTCACATGCAGACGCACTCAGCCTTCAAGCATTACAAGTGCAAACGGTGCAACAAGACCTTTGCGCTCAAGAGTTACCTGAACAAGCACTACGAGTCTGCGTGCTTTAAGGGGGCGTTCTCCCCGTTAAGCTCACTCAGTGAATGATGGGTTTATTTTCTTTACCCACGTTAGATTGTTTTCTGCTTTAGCTCCTAAACGTGCCCCAAAAAGGTACAAAAAAATGTCGACTTGGCTAATGAATCTCCTCAATGCCTTCAGGTGGAGGTTGATTGGACAGATTTTCTCATTTGATTTAGATTGTCTTGTTTCAATAAGATTCACCCATATCAGATTCTGTGAAGATAAATAAAGCACAGCACATCTTTTCTGAAAATCTATTTATGTCCACATCAATCCTCATCCATTTTTTTTTTCTACCTGTGAGGACATGACACAAAAGCACAATCGTTCTTTCATGTCTTGGTTTCGGCGACAGCTGCTTGAGAGTTAAAGCGTTTTTAGTTGTCCTGCGCAGAGATTCAGAAAACACTTTTATTTTCTGTTTCATTAGAAGCACATATTTAAATTCTGCTTCTGTTTTGCTCTGTGTCTAGATAAACTTTGTATTTTTTTCAGATTTGGGCTTCTTTAGACAGTAAAATCAAGGAGGTAATATTCAGGATCAAATGGTTCGTAACATTCACTCAGCCACCAAGTTACTCCTGAACAATATTTTTTAATTCTTTCAATCGTTTGTCGTTTTCAAAAAAAAAAAAAGGACTTTTTTAAAAGTGTCAACATTGTTCCAGTTTTGCAACACCGTGATCAAGCAGCTCAGTTTTTAGCTCCGATTTATTTTTAAACGTGTCTATTTATTGCCTTATTTAATAATTTATTCATCTGTACCATTTTGTATTATTTTGCACTTTATTACAATTTTTTGCCTTTTGTTACAAATATGCCAAAGCATTTGACACTTTCTAAATACTGAGTACCTTTTTTATG
The DNA here is from genome assembly GCA_031762415.1 of Simpsonichthys santanae. Classification (NCBI taxonomy): domain Eukaryota; kingdom Metazoa; phylum Chordata; class Actinopteri; order Cyprinodontiformes; family Rivulidae; genus Simpsonichthys; species Simpsonichthys santanae. The sequence continues at coordinate 19,156,827 of JARVLU010000583.1, read as the reverse complement.
TTCTGCCACTTTAATTACACAAATCCTTGCATGCAAAAAAAGAAGAAGAAAAAAAAAAACATCCAAATAATGGAATCTATGCCAACTTTGGGATCGTTTGCCAAACATTTTAGATAACTGGCAAAATTAAGGAATTTTTCTTTTTTTTTTTTTTGTCTTGGGCAATATTTCATTCTCACCTGTTTGAGCAATAATGCATGAAGCATTCAAAGAAGTCAAATCTGCTTATAACATCTTAAATGTTTTCCAGCTTCTACAGTTCTGTAGTTGCAAAATATCAAATTTCAGGGAGTTTGCGAACAAAGTTTGTCTTAATGAGTGCGATGAAGGGTTTAGAGCTCCAAACGCGCAGGAACTGTGGCATTGCTGTCGTTCCTCGGGGCTTTTACTGGGACTTTTGTGAACCAATCGTTTGTAGTCGGATCAAAGCAGAAACTGCAGGGGCAGTTGTCTGATTTCAATCTCTGCTGCTTTTTATGTAAAAATGTCTTTAAAAAATAAAAAGCCTGCTAGTTACAATTATATTGCAGCATCCTTAGCTTATTGACGACAACTACATCTGTACTATTAGGAACAGCTGGTGCTTCTGGGGTTCACAGAAAGAAGTCAGCTCGTTTGTTTGGAGAGCTCTGGGTCGGGTCGGGTCTTTTGTACATGGTTTATGCACTGCCTGCCTCGTATTATTACTCTAAACTATTGTAGAAAGTAGAAGGTAGATCTCTGGTGCTGAAAAACGTGAGCGGAAAACACAAACCCAGAATGTGAAAAGTTAAATGAATAGTTCGGATTTATTTGCTGTATAGATTTTTTGAACTTTCTCAGTTTGGAGAAGAGTTTTTTTTTGTTTTTGTTATAATTTTTTTTGTTTGACTGAGCCAGTTCAAAACCAAAAGTGTGGTTGCTGCCTTAAAACTTCAGTTTGATGTTTTTATGTTTTGTGCAAATCGTATTTTACAAACCTTTACATTGTTACTTTTACATTACATAAGTATTTACATTGAATACTTTGGCTATTTGTAGCACTGCATCCAGAAAGTTTTTATAGAGGCCATTGTTAATCAAACCAAAAGCGATTACACAATTTCAGGAGCTTATTATGCAGTCATACATGAACTTTAAAAAAAATCACAATAAAGGTGTTACAAAATGGACTTCAAATATAGGCTTAACTCTATGTATAAGTTACTTTACAGTTGATATAAACAGCTGATTACAGCCCAGTCACTACTGAACTCATTAGAGCTTCTCTCCTCTATTGAAGTCAAATTCATAAATAAAACCATAAATAAAGCTTGTTTCCTATTAAAAACCATGCTTATCGCCCGGCATCTTATATGGCGATGCATTAAACTAAAATCTTGCCAGATATTGTAGCTACCACACCATTTTGTAGCACAGTAGCTGTAAAACAACTGTTGTAGTCATTTTCGTGTTTGCAAACAATAATTAGCTGAATTAGCCGTAGATTAACTCCAAATGTGAATCAGTTTAAGATTTACATTTAATTATTGTTTTATGAGTTTCATTAAAATCTGTTCAGTGGTTCAGGAGATATTTTAGTAACAAATATAGAGATGTGCGATATGGTATAAAATTCATATCACGATATGTATTGTAATGGGTGGTGGTAACGATATATATCATATGTTTTTGGTATAAAACTTGCAATTGGAATGAAAAAAAAAATAGGGTGTCATTTTGCCAGCATTTATTTTGAAAACTGCTATGCCACAAAATACTCTATCAAAAAAAAATCCACTACTAGGTCCAGAGAGTTTTCAAATAATAAACAAATCAAGTATTAGGATTCTTTCTTGAAGTGCAAAAAAATGCAAAAGTTATCAAATGTAGTTTTAGCCATATGTTTTAAACAAAATAATATGTTAACTCAAAACTTAACAAAACTTATATTTCAAATTCTCACTGTCATTTGTTAGTCTAAAGATTGTTGGACAAGAGCACTAGCTTGTCCACAGTGTCTGGTTTTAACAGAAACCAGTGGCATGAAACAACGTTGCCACCAAATGCCCTATCTGAAGGAGCACGCATGACTGGAATGCAAAGTTATTTCTTGGCCAGACTTGCCATTCTTGGAAAATGAGCCTGGTGCAGTCTCCTCCTGTCCGGTGGGTCAGTTTCTGACAGATGAAGGTTTGGATTCAAAGGCAAAGGAGGGGTTCCCCCAGTGGGCGTCTCCTACCGCTTTAAGGAGAGCTGACACAAAATGGTGACCAGTTTCCTCTGTGGCTTTGACTAGACAGAATCTTGCAGTAAAATCACACAACACAGCGTTCTTTTCACAGATCAAAGAGCAGGTTTAACCTTTTTTATTTTGCACAAATGCACTCTCTAAAGCTGACTAACTCTTAATTAACTTTCGATGGAACACAGCGTTTTGCGCATGCGTCCCAATACAGCAACAGTATGGCAAGCCAGCCGTAGTTAGCTTGTAGCTTCACTACTTAGCTCTCAAAGAAAACAGACTTTAAACACCATTTACACAGTTTTAAACTAAAAGAACACGTAACTGTTAAATCTGACAACTGATTTTACATCAGACACACCATTACTGCAGTTAGCCGGTAGAATACAGATATCTATCATAAATGTCTATCGTTTCTACAGTGTACCGTATATATCACGCATTTCTAATATGCATATAAGACTGTTTGGCCAGGGGGACAATGGAGCGCAGCAAATTTATAGAAGAGGTCAATGTCCAACACCACACCCTCCTCAATCCTGACCCACCATTAACGGTGTGCATAGTTGACTGCAAATAGAAACAGTTGACTGATTTTGCATATTTCTACCAGAGTAAATGTAACACAATGGAAAGGTTTATAAATCCTGAACTGTTTCATTGTTCTTCAGACTGGAGCTGTTTAGAGTCTGCAGCAAACTCCTTTCGCACTGGCTCTGCTCAGACTAGCTGTTAGCTTGTCAGTCTGGTTAAAAAAAAACAACAACAAACAAAAAAAACCTGTTTTTCCAAACTGAGGTAGCTCAAAAGTGTTATCTACAGCAGGTGAGATACTAACTGTTCATAACCCTTCCACCAAACCTCACTTAAAATGGTTTTGCAACAGTATTCTTTATATATATATTTTTTTTGGGGTGGGGGGGTTATTCTGCTTGGCATATTTTAAGAAAATAGCTATAATAGGTGCAATGCTGAATGGTCTCTTTGAACATTGTGGAGTTTTTTGATCAGATCCATGATCTTTTTGAATCCAGTCTAAAGATCACTTTTGCTCCTGGGCTTTTATTTAAGACAACAATTTACAAACTTTATGTGAAGACTCATGAAAATCCTGTCATGATATCTGGTAGTTTTCCTTATTTTATTTTATTTTTTTCTTCAATCATCTCTGGCTGTTGTGGGTTTGTTGAGATGTTGGTTAATATTTCAGCACCAGAGAGCATCACTGAACACTTAGTTTCTACTACGAATTACTGTAGCCTACTATAGCCACAAGCTAGTATAAATATTCTTATATAAAAGCACTTCTTGTTATCAAATATATCCTACCAGTTTTTTTTTTTCCCCTCCAGAAAGTAGTAGCACAACAAAAGTTTAGATTCAGGTAGAAAATGCCTTGTATGTAGAAATGACAACCTCTTTCTCACTTTTCTATAACAAAAAACATTAAAAACTCAAACAATGCTGACGTAACACGTCGTATTGTGTTTAAATGACTCACAAAGGTAAAATACACTTCCAGTATACAGTATGTTGTGCCATTTTTAAAAATTTCTGCAAAAAAAAAAAAAAAAAAAAAAACGTTTTTTTAGAGCAAATGAGAATGAGACTATTTTGTGGCAAAAGGCCTTGTACATAAGGACTGCTGTGACTTTGGACTTGGATTCTTTCTACAGATCTGTACAGTGTGAAGATGATGATGACGATGATGATGACTATTTTTTCTGGAGCTTCCTGTTTTGAGTTCTTCCTCTGAGGTTTTTCTGGACCTCCAGGCTGGTTTGAAATGATGTAAAGCACAACGACAACACTGGGCATTTTGTTTCACTTCCTGAATAAAAAATGGTTTGGAAAAAAAAAATCACATCTGGAGAATTTGTCTCTCTTTGCTAAACACATACATATTAGGCGAAAAGGATTCTGCCAAGCTTGAATACATTTTTCTTGTGACATAGACTCTTAAATTTAATTAAAAACTCTGTTTGAAAACGTAAAACATACTTCAACATGATGAGACTTAGCTTTATGTTTAAAAGACATTTAGAAATCCACTAAACAGGACATTTAAACAGCTTAGAAACATTTAGAAAGAGTGTTGAGGTGTAATGGAAACATTAATATTGGAAACATTAATATTAACAGCATTTAAATTATTCCACTTCTAGTATAAATTAATGAAATTAATGCCCATGTGGATCTCCGAGCAGAGACGCGCTTGTAAGTAAAATTTAGTAGCTACATATAAATATGTTGTTAAAATTAGTAGGTTTAAGAGTTTAGGCTATTGATTGTGAGCGTCATCGCTGCAGGTTACGTCTGCAGAAACAAAACCGAGTTGAACCGGAACTGAGAGCTGCTGCTGTATTCTCCAGAGCTAGTGAGTAAAATTTAGTAGCTACATATACAGTACTGTATGTATGTTGTTAAAGTGGCATAGGTTTAAGAGTTTAGATCATTGCAAGAGTGTGGGAAGGGTTTATAAAGCCTTAAATATATACTAATTAATATAATAATAATAATAATAATAATAATAATATATAATTAATTTAATGGACTGATAACATCTGAAGCCACTCGAAGAAGATGAAGGAGATGGTTGTGGACTTCAGATGGAACAAACACACCTACCCCCCTGAATATAGGAGGATCTGTGGTGGAAGTGATCTCCAGCTACAAGTACTTGGGTGTACACCTGAACAACAACCTCAGCTGGGGCAACAGCTGGGGTATTCTTAGTTTAGCATATTTCTTAGTTCATATCTTAGATCTACTACCGTTTTTCTTTACAATTTGTATTTTTGTTGGATGTAACTGTGACCCTGTGTACACAATTTCGTTCCACCACATGTACCACATAAGGTGCGAATGGCAATAAAGAAACCTTGACTTTGACCTTGAAATGTCCCCAGCCGGGATTCAACCTGGCAACCTTCTTGCTTAGAGGCAACATCTCTGATCCACTGTTTGCAGATATCCAATTCAAATGCAAAAGAGACTAAAAGAGACAAAACTGCATCATATAGCCATTTTTGAGATGCACATTTGCTTGCTTCGTTCACATTTATTTTCTGTATATTTTCTCTTTGAACAGGAAGTTTACAGTTTGCAATGTAAATAAATAAATAAATAAATAAATTAAAAAAAAAAAAAACTGACAGCAGCACAGGAATCCCCAAAACAATTTTGACAAAAAGTGGGAAAAAACTTCAATAATTTTAGCTCCAAAAAGATTTTGCTGGACTTTTATCACAAGTCCCCACTGGATTCTAGTGACTCTATAAAAGTTTAACTTCAGCCATTAAAGATCCTTTAGACTCAAAGGCTACTATCTGCCAAGACTTTAACTCAAAAGACAAATGGGGTTCTATTAAAAGGTGATTGATTTTCTCCTATTGCTGCTAAAGGTATTGATTTTTGATGTGCTGCCTTGGTCCTCTAATGATACTAATTCTAATATTCAGTGAACCTGAAAACTGCTTTCTTGCAATTATAGCGACTGTCATTGTGAGAGTGTGATGCACAAATATATGAAAACCAAACAAGTTTAGTTTTACTTCACGCCCTAAAGGACGGTCAAAATTAGTATGGATCAGCTGCAACAGATGGTAAGGTTGATAAAAGAGGAGATACGTGGAGGAGATGAACATAGTTCAAAAACTCTTACTGTGAAGTTCTCTGCCAGTGTATGTGCAGACCACGAAGAGCAAATCTTTTATTTATTGTCCCTAAGTATTTAAATATGTTAATGCCTGTTTCCCGTGATGCCTGACCTGCCAGCATCATGGAGGCAAATTTAAATAGTTCATATACAGGTGCATCTAAAAAAATTAGAATACTGTGAAAAAGTCAAAAATAATCTCAATCATCTCAGAAAATGAAACTCATTATATAGATTTGTTGCACATGGAGTGAAAAGTTTCAAGCCTTTATTTATTGTAATTTTGATGGTTATGTCTTACAAATAATGATTTGTAAGATATAATTATCCAAATTTCAATAAATAAAGGCTTGAAACATTTCACTCTATGTGTAATTAACTTTTTCACAATGTTCTAATATTTGGGATGCACCTGCAGGGGTGATTCTAGGATCTGACCATTTGGGGTCCTTAGCCCCCCCAGTACTGACAGTGGCGGTACCCCATGTGAGAAGTGCAAAAGCTTACAGCACCTGGTATTCCCAGTGAGTCTCATAACCAAGTACTTACCAGACCTGACCCTGCTGAGATCAGGCGTGTTCAGGGTGGTATGGTCGTAAACGAGAAGCTCAGTCACAAATAGGGCTTTTAAAGAATCATAGCAAAGACTATGCATATGCAAACATAAGTTGCAACATGTATCTACATACAAAGCACAACTAGCTTTAAGCATTAACATTTACTAATCGTTTTAACCTATGACTGCAAAGTGTTTGTAATGCAAAACCCTGACAACGCTGTCTGAGGAAAACCTTGCTCCTGCAGGTAAGGTCCGTTTACCTGTTTACCTTTAGATTTTACTGCAGTGTCATCATTTAGTCCATATTTATTTCAAATTTATCAAATATTTCGGTGAATCTAAGATTTGAGAACTAAGCTTCCTTATTAAATCCTAATGATGGTTTCTTAAAATTTCAGGGGTGCTGATTTAAAATTTCAGGGTACTTGAGCACCCCCAAAAAGAGACTACAATCGCCACTGACCTGTATGACTCATTTTAAATCAGCCTCCCCACCATCACAGACATCTACACCTCCAGATGCAGGAAGAGGGTCACCTGCATCATGAAGGACCCCACTCATCCAGCACACAGACTTTTTGCCCCGCTCCCCTCAGGAAGGAGGTTGAGGAGCATTAAATGTAGAACCACTAGACTGAGGAACAGCTTCTATCTCAGTTTATGTCTTAGATCCTTATTACAGTTTCTTTTTATAATTTATAGTTTTGCTATGGTTTGCTGTAACTGGGACCCTGTCTACACAATTTTGTTCCACCTCATGTACCACATGTGATGCGAATATAATAAAACCTACTTGACTTGACCTAGTGTTCTGCTCCTTTTAGCTTTAACAACTCAGTTTCAGCTTCTTCAGCAAGTTTCAGCAAAGTCATTCAACTTTCAGCCTTCACAGAACTTATTATTTTTCAAGGCTATTTTTCTGATCTTTACTTAAATCTTAGTGTTTTCTACTCCGGTATTTCTGCTTTCATGTGTTTTCTCACCTGTATGACTGTCTGGCTCTCCTGCTCGTCGCTGTCAGCCATGACATCTGTCTCCTGCCGAGTGTCGCTCCGGGCCAAATGTCGAGCTCTGCTGTCCCTGCCTCGTCCCAGCATGGCAGCTCTGCGGACAGCCAGCACAAGACCTGGTGACCAGCTGGCAAACGAGCCAAAGGCCGTGCCCTTCTTGATTTATGACCTAAGGTCAGCGGTGATCTCCAAGCAGTCATGTTATTCATTCATGGATTTCTAGGACATCACCTCGTTATATTCAAAAAGAGCTGAGATGATCTGGACAGAAAACTGTTTTTACTCGTAAAATGAATGAAATAAGAGTTTGGAAAGACATCTTTTGGAATCTGAGGGTTTTAGGTGCAATTCTTTTGCAGAACTAAGAGGTTGCAAATGTCCTCATAATGTTAGGATTTCCCCCCTAAAATGTCTCACAAGACAGGTCACTCACTACCTGTTGACTTTAAACTCACCATTTCTGCCACGCTCCTGCAGTCACTTTAAAAGCCCCATCATGAGTCAGTCAGTGCAGAATGACTGTGTGTCCTGGATCTCCCATTTCCATCTGTCTCCATATGTCACCGTTGGCACATCTTTGCATGCACTGAAGCTTTAAATCCTCTGCAGCAGCACGTTTGTAGGCTAGGTTTATTCAGCAAGTTTTCTTGGCTCACAGTGTGAGATAGAATGCACAGAATGCAGATCACCCTCATGCCAAAGTTGTAAACTAAGATTTATGTTAAGAATTTATGGAGTTTTTGGTCAAACCTTGAAAATAACATTATACACAAGCTTGCCTGACATTGCAAGAGGTCATGCTCAAAGTATGTGTTGTGAATGACTCTCAGCTACTAGCACGGACTTGGAGTATGTGTGTGAAGGACTCACAGCTACAGCCACGCCGAATTTTAACACAACGCCTGCAAAATTAACTGAAATGTTGTGTTTTCAGTGCAGTCGCCTTAATATGGATTGGCTCCAAAAGTTGAACAGTTGTAAATGTTCATCCAAGGATTATTTCCTGAAAGTTTCATTATAACTTGTCCAGTCGTTCATGAAATGGTTCAGTAACAGACACAAACAAATTGTGATTATTGTCACATTTAAGTAGAATGAACAAGACACACTCATAAAACTGAAACACTTTTGGAACTCGGCAACATCATTTCAGTTTATTTATTTATTTATTTTTAATCTAAAAACCATGTGACAGCTGATTTACTGATTAGAAAGAGATGAATAATGTGGTTTTGTGAAATCAAATCCCAGTTCTGAGCTGTTTACCACCTTCACAGACACTAATCGTTACAACCGATCCCCCCAGTTGATGTTCAGGTTTTTGAAATGCAATCCATCACAATAAACTCACTGACACAAACCACGCTCTTCCTTCAGGTTGCACCGGTCCTCATAGTTACAGGTATACAATTCATAGTTTGACACTTTTCTACCTGGACCTGATGGCACGGCTCTGTTAAAGCCAGCCCCTGAAAGCAGCAGCTGGTTGCTGCTCTCCAAGCAGGTGCAGCGGATGACTGCCATTAGTTTAGATTAGCCAGTCTAGAGCAAGTCTCTTTTTAATTGAGCCTTACCCTACATCCTCCATGTGCATCATCTGGAGGCCTGAGTCAGGATTGGTGAGTCAGTGTGTTGATGGATTTGATAGAAATTTAATCACCACTGAACAGCAGTATGAGTAATCTCTTATTCATTTCCAGATATAAAATCAAACTTTCAGCTCTCATGTTTGGGTATCTTGACCTCCACAGCTTCACATCATCATCATGAACTGGCAGCTGAAGTTTCATATAAGTCCCAATAGTTTCCTCAGTGGTGCTTCATCCTAAAACCAGCAGACATATCTATTAAAACAGAAATGAGGTTATGCTCTTACCTTGCTCTGGTCTTCCTGTACACTGTCTTGCAGTGCCTCATTTGCCTTGGTGTCCGTCTGTGCGACAGCTGCAATGTGTGCACTCTGTCCCACTTCCAGGCAGGACAGAAGTAAACACAACTTCTCCACTCCTTCTCTGAGCTCTCATTGGATTAAAACTAAGCGGAGGAGGAGTTTATGGAAATGACTTTGGTTACGGCCACTTCATGTAAATACTGTATCTAAGACGTATCAAACTTCTTCTGACATGAATAGTTACTTTGTACAAAATTAATTAGATTTTTCTAAACGTCTGGCTTTTAATACTGTTGAAAGCAGCATTTTAAAACCAAAACATTGTAATATAAAGACAGAAAAACAGCTATAAATGTTATTCAAAGTTGTAACTATAGTTTTTAGAAGCATTTTTGTCCAGTGGCTCAAAATGCTACAGTTTTCTGTGAACCTGAATGCGCCATTCGTCATAGCCGAGGCCAATTGGTTGTTTTAAAAAAGGCGGGACAAACAGGAAAACATTAGCTTTGTGATTGGTGCGTGTTGATACCGGAAGTTTTTGTCCTATTTCCGTTTGCGTGCCGTAGCTCAAAACATGGAGCAGAATAATGGTATGTGGAATTTACTGGTTACATTTTAAACACACTAAGGTTTTAGCAGCATTTATCGCTTCTTCATTTATCACATTAGATGTATATTATATCAGGAAGTGGCAACTTACCGAGAACTTGTTTGCTAGCTCAAGCTAACTAAGTCTAACTTTCAACTCAATCACCTGCCAAAATATTATTAACCAGAATTTAATCTAAAAGTTGACCGAACAACTTCATTTTCTTTAACAGGTTTCTAATTGTACATATTACAGTTGTTGCTTACTTTCTTAAGGTATCAACTGCGACATTTCTACCAATTGGACAAATTAACGTATAGCTTTATTATTACCTATTACTGCAAAAATATTGGATGTAAACCTTTTTAATTTTCCTTTCTTTCTCTAATTGATAGGAGATGGGAACTTGGCCCAGGTTCGGCATGTTGTTCTGGTGCTGTCAGGGAAAGGAGGTGTGGGAAAGAGCACCATCACCACAGAGTTAGCCCTGGCTCTCAGGCATGTAGGAAAAAAGGTGAGCTCCTCCAAAGCCTGACTTGTCTCAAGGGGACGGTAAGCAGATACATTTTATAACAAATTGATAAAACTTGTGTTCATTAGGTTGGTATCCTGGACGTTGACCTTTGCGGGCCCAGTATCCCCAAGATGCTGAGTGTTGGCCGGCCAGAAGTGCACCAGTGTGACTCAGGTTGGGTACCAGTTTACACGGATCCACAGAAGAGTCTGGCTCTTATGTCCATTGGTTTCCTGATGGAAGACCCAGATGAAGCTGTGGTGTGGAGAGGGCCAAAGAAAACAGGTATGTGTGTTAATTAAAGTACGGCCCCCTCCAAAAGTATTGGAACAGCAAGGCAAATTCCTTTGTTTATGTTGTACACTGAAGACATTTGGGTTTAAGATGAAAAGACGAGCATGAGACACGAGTTCAGCATGTCAGCTTTTATTTCCTGGTATTTACACGTAAATGTGTTAAACCACTTAGTAGATATCACCATTTGTATTACATCACAGCATTCTTAGGTGAGCAAAAGTAAAGGAACCAATAATCTTAAAATGAATAATATTTAATATTTGGTGGTGTAGTCTTTGCTTGCAATGACTTGCGACCCATCAACATCACCTGACTGTTGCATTCTTCATTTGTGATGCTGTTCCAGGCTTTTACCAAGATTTCTTCCAGTTCTTGTTTGTTTTGAGGGGTTCTCCCTTCAGGTCTCCTCTTCAGGAGGTGAAATGCATTCTCTATTGGGTTATGGCCAGGTGATTGACTTGGCCAGTCAAATCTTCCACTGATGAAGTATTTTGTTTTGTTGGCACAGTGTGCTCCTGCTGCATGATAAAATTCCTCCTGATTCGTTTGGATGCAGTTCTCCGTAAACTGGCAAACTGTTCCTGTACACTTTGGAATTCATTCTGCTGCTATTGTCATCAATTGCATAATCATTAAATATTAATGATCCTGTTCCAGAATTAGCCATGCACGCCCAAGCCATGACATTACCTCCACCGTGCTTCACAGATGAGCTTGTGTGCTTCAGATCATAAGCAGTGCCTTTCTTTCTCCACACTTTGGCCTTTCCATCACTTTGGTAGAGATTGAGCTTGGTGTCATCAGTCTATAAGATGGTGTTCCAAATCTTTTTTTGCAGCTCATCTCTGTACTTCTTTGCAAATTTCAGATTAACCTGCCTAAATAAAGGTTGAATGAATGAAAAATTTCAATCTGGCCTCCTGATTATGATGAGTGGTTTTTATCTTTGGCTATGGCCTCTATATTTCTGCTCTCCGAGTCTTCTTTGAACAGTGGATTGTGATACTTTCACCCCTGCACTGTGGAGGTCATTGGTCATGTCACTTACTGATGTTTTTGGTGGGGGGTTCTTCACAGCTCTCACAATATTTCTGTCAACTACTGTTGTTTTCCTCAGCTGACGTCTATTGCTCAGTACACCAGTAGTTTCTTTTTTATTCAAGACGTTCCAAATTGTTGTGCTATGCCCAATGGTTCTGATTGATTTTCCTTTTCTCAGCTTCAGAATGGTTTGCTTTCCTCCCATAGACAGCTCCCTGGTCTTCATGTTGGTGTATTCTTGTTAACAAGAAACACCTACTGGTATTTAGGGTTAAACACGGGCCAGAAAGTGGACTAGTCACGCAGAGCGGTTTAATGTTTGAACAATCAACGTTAAAGGCAACACCTGGTCAACAAGAAACACCTGTCGGTCACATGCTCCAATAGTTGTGCGCACTTGAAAAATGGGTGGGTTCAATCAAAGGGTGGCATGTCCAGAGTTAACACATCTAAATACCAGGGAATAAAAGATGGCATTCTGAGCTCTTGTCTCATGCTCATCTTTTGACTTTAAACCCCAACGTCTTCATTGTACAACAAAAAGAGTTTATCTTGCTGTTCCAATACTTGTGGAGGGGTCTGTTGTATACAGCTGTTCACAATGTCATCACTTGGAAAATATTTCTGTGTAAAATTAGGGGCATGCATAGTCATTTAATGGCCAAAACACTGGTAAAAGTTTTTTGTTTTTAAAACCAAGTTATAAAATAACTCTTCAAAATGTACAATAGGTATCGAGGCAATGTTGAATCAACATCTTATTTTTAAGCTCATATTTATCTGAACGTCCTCATGTCTGAATGCTCCGTCCTCAGCTTTGATTGGCCAGTTTGTGTCAGATGTTGCCTGGGGGGAGCTGGATGTGCTGCTGGTGGACACCCCACCCGGGACGTCCGATGAGCACCTGGCTGTACTAGAAAACCTTAAAAAGCACAGGGTGGATGGAGCCATTTTAGTCACCACACCTCAGGTAAACAGTTGTTTACATTTGAGGAGGCGGTGCGACTCGCTGCGTTTCACTTTGGGTTTATAGAAACTTGTAACTTTTAACTATGTGAACTGATGTTGACGTTTTAATTCATTTCAGCCTTTTAAAAATTTTGTCCTATACATTAATTACAACTTTTAAGATGCTTAAAGCGTTATGTCTATTGAGACAAGATATTATTTTGGGTTGCTGCAGGCTGTATCAACAGGAGACGTGAGAAGAGAAATCACCTTCTGTAAGAAAACAGGTCTTCGGATCTTGGGAATTGTAGAGAACATGAGTGGCTTTGTTTGTCCACACTGCTCGGTGAGTAATTCATATTAATTTGTATGCAGTAATGCCAAACACATTCGGGATGTTTGTTCCTCACTTGATGCTGCTGTTTTACAGGAGTGCAGCAACATATTCTCAAAGGGCGGTGGTGAAGAACTGGCTGAGCTAACCGGATCAGTGTTCTTAGGTGAGACATGTTTGTAATGTCAGCCTGCAGCCTCAAGAGGACACCACACACTCTGAACACAGCTTCTGCGGCATCACTGCCATTTAAAATGGTAGCTGGATTGGATGAGAGTGAAAATGTGTAGATTACAACATAGTTGCTTAAAGTGGTGACCAGCTTTGTGCGCAGCTCAGTCACAAGAGCAATAATGCAGACAATGTGCACTACAGATTTGGCAATGGCACCTTGTAAAGTAAGCTAATGTATGCTAAAAAGTGACCTGGTGTATTTATTACCTTAAAATACATTTGATTGTTTGCATTTAATGTGTTTCCTTCAGGTTCTGTGCCTTTGGATCCTCTTCTCAGTGCCAGTTTAGAGGAAGGAAAAGATTTCACACAGTCATTTCCGGACAGCGCCACATTCAGCGCCATCAGCAATATTTCTCAAACTTTGCTCAAGGGCCTTGAAACAGATTCTGTTTAGGTGAACTGTATACTGTATATATATTTTTACGTTTGACACATGATGAAAAAATAAAGCATGCAGTGATGCTATAATGTGTGTTCTTTTGACACCTGCCTCCAGTACAGTACAGGCTTCCAGTGCAGACACTTTGGTTATTGTGGAAGTTCAGACTTTCTAGACAAAAGTCCCACCAAGGTTCTCAACATACTACTGGAGGTCTAGTCCTCTACTTTAGTCATTTTGATTTAGCTCAGGGGTCTGCAACCTTTTCAATAAAAAAGCCATTTTTGCCACTTTGCTTATAAATTATGTCTGTAGCCGCAAAACCTGCTGCAACTGTGTACTGTCATCTGGAGGCCTGTGGGCCACAAGTTTGTTGGAGATGATTTTTCCAGTCAGTGGGGGTGATAAAATGCAAAATGTCTAACCATTATTAACATTGATATTTTTACATTTTAATACAAAGAAAATACCAGATTCATGTGAAGAATTTTTTTTAAAACAATTTTATAAAAATTAAAACACTGAACTCTGCATGTGAGTTCTCTTAAGTATCCCACTTAAAGCAAAAACAGTAATTAGGCAAGTTTATTGGATATAGTTACATTTTTAAAGAAACATACTTTTGTTTACTTTGTTCTTAGTGTTTATCAGTTACCATATTCCTTCTCAGCAACTTGTCTTAAAGATATTCAAAAACATTCTGGTGATTTTGAGAGAAAAATCACGCTGTGAGACTTGAAGTTGACAAAGGTTTATTCTGTGCTAACTAGAACTATGCTTTCTAGTTTGTTTACTTGCATTCCCTGTACTCACTCAGTGTCTCTCGAGTATTTAGAAAAGCACTATACAAATACAGTACTACTAAAGTGGCTAACAGACTACTAGCATGATGCAGTCCACATTTTACACCTTGTATTTGTATTATTCTTTAAATATTTGAAAATGACAGGAAATCTTCTAAAACTAGCCATTTTCATTGTTGGTAATAATTTAAACAAAATAATGTAGTTTTGTTTTGGTCAAAACCTGAGAGCTGCTGCAGAGGAACCACATGTGGCTCCAGAGTCGCAGGTTGCAGACCCGTTTTAGCTGGCTTTATACAGTTTTTCTTTTAGATTTTAGCTAGCATTTTGCCACATTTGACTTTTCAGCTGTCATTCACTGCACGTCTGCAAAAAATGTAATTTCTCTAGTTCCGTGAGGCGTCAGAATCAAATATGAAGTACTGAAGACACATTTGTGCATTTGGAAGTCAGTCAAAAGTTGGAATCTTTAATAGTGAAAACGTTGATACATCAGGATAGCTTCAATACCAGCGCTTGTACAGGATTTAAGATGGCCGCTTTGGTCAAATGCACCAGCAGTGTCATTTCCAGAAAACAAACTTCAGATCAAATCTGCAGAAAACTATGAAAAATGTAACCGCTTATCTACTTTAGACTTACTGCTTGATCTAAACTTTATCTTTTATAGTTTTCTTTGGGAATTTTACATTTTTTTGATGTTCAAGTTGCATTCTGATCTGGATTAAATGTTCTGAAACCTGCTCTGCAAGTTCATAATCCAAGAGCAGGAAAACACTGAACCCCATGCAGGATTTAAATGGCTGGAATGAAGAAGAGACGAGGTACAGCCACAGATGAGCTGGGAGGTCGTGAAGAGTGGAGATGGAATGTGAAAATTACACAATGTGTGACCCGACATTGGGCACGTGCGCCCACACAGCCACCTTTAATGCAAACAGCGGCACTACAGGAAAAAACACTGAAGTTTTTAAGTATGGTTGCACTTTGATTAGAATACAGCTACACAGAAAACTCCCACTTCACCAGCAACATACTAAAGGCAGTCAATTATTTAACCAAGAATCACATCCGGAGGAATTCCAACCACAATTAACCCACAGTGCATTAAATAAATCTATATAGGTATTTATACATCTGTATATATATTTATATATGTAAATATCCTGGACAATTAGACTTTTGCTGCATTTGAACAGTTCAATGAACAATTTATAAATAAAATCAGTGGAAAACAAAAATAATTTGAGTCCATACGCAATTGTTTTTACAAATAGATCCTGGAGATGAATTTAGATATGCTTACAACTACCATGTACACATGGGAGGAGAAAAACGCTGTGCGGCCCTTTGATCAGCTCTAAAACCAGAAGCCAAGCTGCCTCAGCTGGACTCAAAGTCTGAAATAACTTGAGGGAAGAAAAATCTTTTATCTTATATATTTTCTTTGTTCCTTTTTAAACACACACGCACACACACACACACACACACACACACGAGACAGACAAATCACTACATTGCGCATTTACAAGTTGACTGTACACATTATTGAGAAAAAGACCATGTTTATGGAGCCATTTTGAATCTTTTTTTTTTTCTCTTCACTTTCATTTCTGTCATCTTGCATGGCAGATTTTTTTTTTATTTTTATTCCCCCACCCCTTACTTTTACACTTTCTCCAGCAGCAACATAAAGGATCGATCTCGTAGTGGAGATGATTGGGGTGTTTACTTTGTGGACAGAATGAGGGCAACAATGAGCCCGTAGAGACCCAGGACCTCAGCAAAAATCAAGATGAGGATCATGCCCACAAAAAGCCTCGGCTGTTGAGCTGTGCCCCTCACACCTGCGTCGCCCACGATGCCGATGGCAAAGCCTGCTGCCAGCCCACTGAGGCCCACGCTCAGTCCAGCTCCGAGGTGGAGGAAACTCCTACACAGACAAGAACAGTCAGCACAAAATGGTTGGGATTTTCTTTTTAACTGGGCAACAATTAACTCGATGTGAAAGTTAGAAAATAAATTTAGATTAAATACAGCAATCATCTTTAACATGTTGTATTAAATGAAGCATTAGGCAGTAAAAGGCTAAGAGTGATGTTACATATAGTCTATGCTAGGGGTGGGTGATATGGCTCAAATATTATACAGGTAGTCCTCGACTTACGAACGGGTTCCGTACCTACAAACCGTTCGTAACTCGATTTTGCTGTAAGT
>JARVLU010000583.1:19085356-19105664 GCA_031762415.1 Simpsonichthys santanae | reverse complement strand
TTTTAATTAAGCATTTAATGTACTAGTTATTTGTTGATTGACAAGTTGCTCTAATGATCTGTTATTTCTGGAAGATTGTTGTTTGAATTGATTGTTTGAAATTGTTCTGTTTTTTTTTTTAATAAAAGGGGCAGACAAAATAAGAATTCTTCTTCTTTCTGCCACCTTTCATTTGATGTATTCTTCTTTCTTAAATTTGTTATGTTTTTTCTTTATCTTTTGCTTTTATGTAAAATGAATAAATTGATTAAAAAATATATACTGTCACACATGTTTAAAAAAATTACATTGTGTTAATGTCATGTAGGTTCAAAGTCCTTATTACAGAATTATCAACAGCTCTGCTAATGTCTTGTTTGTTCCTCACTTTCAGTCTAATATGTGACCAAACTGTGTGTGTATCTGCACACATTTTGGGTAACATCTGAACGCAAGATGTTTTGGGTTATCCAATTCACCACCAAGTGAGACCAGATACCAGAGCTGACCCGTTTCACTCGAATCACCTGGCGCAGATCTGTCTGCTCAGGAAGCTGTAGCTCAAGTAGAAAACATGTCTACTGTTTGAAGGATGAATGTGTCCTTGATACTGAAACCAGAGTTGCTCATAACAGGGCTGCAGCTTCAACCATTTTGAAGCACAATTGCAAAGCTAATATAAGGCTCAATGTGATTTATTTGTTTAAATAAAGGTTGAATGAATGAAAATATAATTGTAAATTATTTAAAAGTATAAAATTTGAAGGAAAAACTGAGCAGCGTAGACTAAACAGAAAGTGATACACCAGTTCAAATATAAAACAAGTTGTATTTATGCAGTAATAACCAATGAAAGGACTGTTTTAGAAGATTTGCAGCAATTTTATGGCCATAAAAGTATAAAGGGAATGATGCAACGTGTGATGAATCTCACTGAAGGGCTTCTGAAAAGTTTTTCATTCCTGCCAGTGAAGCAAGAAGATTGATGTGAGTTGTCATGGAGGTTTTTAATCTTGATTTTATTTCATTTTTATTTGGTATTCTTATGTTTTACTAGAATTTAGGTACTTTGTAGTTTATGGATTTATGTCATTATTTTAATGATTACTGCCTGCAGATACCCTCAACTGTCTAGTCGCTCTTCTTTTTCACTCACCTTTTTCCACTCACTATCGCTTAAAGTGAACATACCATATTTTTCGGACTATAACGCGCACTTAAAATCCTTTAATTTTCTCAAAATTTGACAGTTCGCTTTATAATCCGGTGCGCCTTCTTGTATTAATTCTGATTGTGTTTACTGAAACTCGAACTGATTTTATGTGGTACAACTGTGCAACATTAAGAGTCATTGTGAATGAGCTGAAAAAAGTTGGACTTATACAGTTGATTTGTTTTGCGCCTTATAATCCAAAAAATATGTTATGTAATATTTAGGTTTTCTAGGTCAGAGGTCAGATCCTCTTGTTTACATTACATCTTGTCATTTTATCTTGTTGTGTTACTGAACCTGTCCTGTGTCGCCTGCGTTTGGACCCTCACATTTCGTTTCCTTAATAAAAACATGAGCAGTCCTGTTGATCATGTTGCAGAAAACTGGACTTGTACCTACTGATTATCATTTTAATTATTTATTTTGTTTTATTTTTTATTTTTGGGGTCATATTGTGAATGTTAAGTTTGTTGTTTGGAAGAGGAAACAACTTCTATTAAACGACCGACTCCTTTTTGTGATTAGCCGATTGTTCGTGGAACCACTCGTGCAAACGGTTAGCCACGCCCGCTCCCGTTTATAAAACATGTTTGCATAATAATCCACCTCAAACTTAATAAATATGTTCTTAAAATGTCTGCGGCCTTTTACAGAAAATGAATAAGTGTGAAAATCAGGCTGTGATCTGTGTTCACAACAGATATAATAAAGCTTCACTTGATTATTTCTCTTTATTTGATTGTTTTTATATAAGAAAATTACAGGAAGAAAAGTAAAGTTTCAGTATTTAGCACAAAGTGCACATGGATTTAGAAGAGACAGATACCTGTGGGAGTGCTTGAAAAAAAAAAAAAACATGCTTATATATAAAGATAGAAAGGAGAAATCCAGATCCAGACAGCTCCCTGGACAAATATATGATGTAATGATAAGAAATTACAGCTATAGTAAATGATGGCTTGTCCACTTTTTCCTCCTCTGTCTAGATTTTTTTTTCTTATCTCTGTTTTGTTGCGTTTCTCCTCAGGCTAATCTTAGTCATGCCTGTCTGTTTGCGTGTTATAAACGAATCATCAGAGAGAGGTCCAGTGGTTTATTAAAGGAAAAGCATTTGCTTTCTGTTTGACTCTCTGCCTCTCACACACACTCCAGCAGGGCCATTGTTACTCTCCTCTGCTTTTATCACTCATACAATATACATGATGTTGCTCTTACAAGTAGAGAGCCACAGAAGGGAAGAGAAACCCTCATTTAATGACCCAGTGTGTCATTAGCTCATTTTCTCCAGCCTGTTTTTGTGTTTGAGAGACACAAAGGATGTGCTCGAGGGTATAAAACTGTATGTAAATCTGTGCATGTAGCAGATTTAAACAGTACGCGCTGATCACACACAACAATAAACCCACTGATTCATGAAATGAGCAACATTGATCATCGTCGTCGTCGTCATCAGTGCCATGTTTTGTTGGAAAGCCCCGAGGTCTTGGCATTTGTAGTTTGGCTTGAACTGTCTGATTCAAGTTTTTTTTTTAAACAGCAAGCCTGGATTGAGGAAACCAATGAAGAGTCCAAAATGGTGATTCCGCCTCCAGATGTCCTCGACTCAGGTCTGGCTGTGCTCAAATTGGCGAAGAGGACTGGCTGTTAGCATCTAGATGTCAAACTTTGAAATAGAGCAGTTTAAATTTTATCAGGCATGTGCTCATCCGTGTATGAATATAAAGCATCTCTAAACACACCGTAAACGTCATCATCATCATCAACTTTATTTATATAGCACATTTAAAAAACCACAGGGGTAACCAAACGTGTCTATAATGAACAAGTACAACTTATGCCTGTAATTATTCACCGTGTACATGTGCATGTTCATGTTAAGAAAACGTAATGCAAAGAATACAATACCTGAAAACGGCTTTTCCTCTGTAGTCTATAAGATCAGGAGCTCCATCATCTGAGGCGGGAGCTCAAGTAGAGCAGTTGCTCCTCCTCATTGAATCTAGTCAGCTGAGGTGGTTTGAGCTTCTGATTAGGATGCCTCCTGGACATCTAGTTTGGAGGTTTTCTGGGCACTGGGAGGAGACCTGAGGGCAGATCCAGAACTCATTGGAGGGATCATGTCTTTTTTTGGCTTGGGGATGCTTTGGGGTCTCCTAGTAGGAACTGGAGAGAAATGTTTGTTTTTTCTCCTGGATCTGCTGCCTCTGCAACCTGATCATGGATAAACATCAGAAAAAGAATGAATGGGTGGACAGGATAAAACTGATATGGATATACAGTAGTCCCTCGCTACTTCGCAGTTAGTTTTTGCAGATTCGTTATATCGCGGTTTTTCAAAGTAAGATTGGACATGACACAATTGGCTGATTGATGGGCTTTGTGAAGGGTTAACCCCTTCCTGCCCAGATGCACCGATCGACTTTTGTCTTCCAGCTTAAAATTCAAAGTATGTCACATTGTAAAATTGTCATAAACATAAAATATAAGTGTGAAAAGTTATTTTTAATTATTTTAGAGCTTCCGTGTTCAGTTGTTGCAGTGTAATTGCTCAAGAAGTAAATTTCTGCTCCATGAAGACTTAACCCTTTGACGTCCTGCTGCGCTTCTCTTCTCTACCATGCAGAGATGGATTGTTGGATTGTTTATTTAAAAATTTACAGTACTTAAATTCAAATTGTGCATTTAAGGAGGGAGATCGGGAGTAACAGGTGATGAGTGTGACTGCAGCCTGGCACATGTCATAACAAAGTTTACTGAACTTGAACTTGGACTACTGTATCCCTACTTTGCGTTTTTTCACTTATCGTGGGTGGGCGTGGTCCCAAACACCCGCGATAAACAAGAAACTACTGTAATCAAATGTTCTGTTCATGGTAAACAATGATGCTAACCAGTTGTTCTCTCCTGCAAAAAGTTTCAGAAAGCTGGTCTGAAATGACTCATTAGATGAGCGGGCGTTTCTCGAGTTTACATTTCGACATCACAGAAATATATTGGCATCATGCCAGGCTTAGTGGCCATTCTGGCACAACTCAAAGACTGAATATCTGCTTTGGACTAGAAATAGTGATGGAGCTGCTGAACTGAGAAACAACATTTATACCAAAGGCTTGCATTAGGCAACATCTTTTGAGTTTTGTCTTTTGTCTTCACTGAACAAAGTACTTATAGATTATATAGCCTCACAGTACTCTCACTGCTCTCTGACAAACTTGTGCAACCAATAGCCACAGGAGATCTATTAAACTGCTCACCACCGAGCCAACAGCAGCCAAGAGCTATAAAGTCCCTTCAAAGAGTTACCCACACTGACACTGGACCATAGGGTGTCATGCACACACTGCCTTCTTTTTCTCAGCAGAAGCGCTAGTACGAGCATCTTGTTTTCAGCATCAAGCAGATGAATCATCATTCAGTGAAAGTGAGTGAGTTCCACCTCTGGTTGGCATGTAGAAATACTGTTCACTCTAAAGTTATTAAACACTCTTAGACTCTTGTGACGTAGAAGGCTCATTGTCAAATTTTGGTGTATTAATCAGAGCAAACTTAATTTTTATGAGAGTGGGGTTTTTTTTTTTAAAGGTACAAGAGCCTGAACAGAGGATTTCAGACAGAATGTGACTGGATTAGTGGCAGCAGTGTGAGGTGAGGAAAATATGTTTTTTTTTTTTTTTTAACCAGGTGAAGAATAAAAGCATTTCTCAAGCAGACCCACAGTAGACGATAGTGAACCTGTAAGTGAGTAAAACGTGAGCTCTTTGCGTCCACTGATTAGTGTAACAGCATTAAATGTGCACATTTTGACATAGTTTATGTCTTATAACGCACACGTGATCAAAAACATGAATAAAAGCTGAATTGCAGTATTGATCAGAGAGTTCCAGCCTCTTTTATATTTTTAGGTCGTCCTTCAGCTGTGAGGCTTTGGATTGAACTGATGTGCAGAGCATGCTACTATTAGTGGAATGTTTTTTTTAACATGGCATTTTTTTTACATGCAATAAAAGTTAATTCTGAATTAATTGTGTTATATGACCTTTGCACATGAACTAGTCTGTAAAGTGCCATGTGTTGTCATCATTGTATGAAATTGTTTCTCTGCATTTAACCAATTGCACCTTGGACATACCCAGGTGGAGCAGTGGGCAGCTATAGGTGCCCAGGGAGCAATTAGGGATTGGATGTCCTGCTCAGAGACACCATGACATGTGGGGATGGCTGGGGATTGAGCCTGGGGCTTTCGGGTCGAGTCAGCTGTTCTACCTCCACCCCATCTTGGCCCTTGCAGCGTATCATATTATATGTGTTTTAATTGTATTTTGTTATGAATGTTCAGGACATTTGATATTCATGAACCCATTTGATTTCTTGCAGATAAGAATGTTTTGTTTAGATTAATAAATCTAATGACCCGTTGTTGTAACTCCAGTTCTAGACACTGGGGCAGGCTTCTATCATTGGTTTCTGATCCACACAAGCCCCCACCCCAGAGGGTCCTGGAACCTGATTGGCTTGTGGGAAGAGGCTTGGGCCTTGAAGGAGGTGTTCACTTTATTTCTATTGTGTAATAAATGCCTCAAAAGACAATAGATGTGTTTAACTGAGTCAACCATTATCTCAAAAAAAAAAAATCCACAACATTAATTATATTTTTGAACGTTTGTTGTGCTTTTGTGTGGGGATTCTGGGTTTCCTCTCTCGCAGCTCCTGAGTGGGGCTGATTATCTCCAGCTGCTTCCATCTTCTGATGAGGACCTGCAGTACTTAATATGGCTGCTTGGATCTACAAGTCTATGGAACATTGCCCCATTCATGGTACCTTGTCCAGCTCTAATGTTTCTAGACTCCTTGTGCCAAACATACCTGCGCTCTCTTGTGTACTCCTTATAGCTCTTGTTTCTTTGCCTAGCCTTGAGTCTTCCCCTGGTATTGGTGATTCTATAAGACTTCAAAAGCAGTCATCTACAAACAAGGACCAACGTCTTCCCCACCAGCCTTAAGGTCCTTCCTGCCTCTCTCTTAAAACTCCCTCTTCTTACCTGTTCACCTGACGTTCTCCGTTGTCCTGCCTCCGGTATCCTCCTCCAAACTTGTAACAAGACATCAAGCAAGCAGCTGACATTCTCTGGACAGAAAACTATATTCTCACAAGTCAAATATTCACCTTTTCTTTAATCTCCTGCAGCTCCCTCCTGTGTTCCTGCGTCCATTATTGAAAATAAAACACAAACTGTTGGTCTCCTGTGTCACAGTTGAAACTACTAAATGTGATATTTTGACATTCTTGTATTTTACTAACGCTTGTCTTTTGTTTTTTTCTACGTAAAACATCCTAAGTATTGTAGATTTTTCTCACTTTTACAAAATGAATGAGTTAATAAATACAAATAAAATGCCTTTAAAGCTGCTCAAGTGCTTTGAGCCAAACAGTGACTTGGGGATTTTGGCATCAGGAACATCGTATGATGACCATGCTTTACAGAGATGATGCATCTGGTTTCAAAACACTGGTTATAATGGATCTGAAATATGCATAAACTTGCTTTAAGTGTTTCTCTTCTATATCTGCTGTGAATAACAGCCTTTATTACACATTATGAAGTTTGACACTGTGCTGGAAGCTACAATAATCTTATTGCAAGCAGTTCAGATAGAGCTAATGAGCTGAGGTTTCATCTATGACATCGTCCCATAATGTCTTTCTGGACTAAATTAGTTCAGTGACACCAGCACTCATGTCAACAACTGGTCCGCCATCGAGGATCCGTTAGGTCCTGCTTCTTATCTAATTTCTGTCTGTAGCCTGAAAATACTTCCCCCCAAGCAACAAATCACCAGAAGCTCAATGTTCAGCCTTGTGTTACACATCTGCCTTATTATGTGAAGCCATGAAGCAGCAGCAAAAGCATAAATCTGAAACTGTCACAGCAGCACTAAACATCTACGTTTTACAGTTGTTCAATTTATGTTGTATTGAAGTATTCCTGTTAAGTTTCAGTTAACACAAGCAGTTAAAAAAAGATAAAAACAACACTGTGCCACATTTTTCCAACAGGTTTTCGGTAAAAGTAACAAGGTGAACACCTGCAACTTTAACCTGTGACTTCTTTTGTGTTTACCTCTCACCTCTCTTCCGTTATTTGAGAAGAAAACAAAAGCTTTGTGTGGCGGCTGTTTATCTAATCAGACTGTGCCCGCAGCAATAACCAGTGAACATAATTTACAGAATGAGAAACTGCAAAATTTCACAACATGACATCCGACCACTCATTGTTCCGTTTGAGATGGAAGAGGCGGCTGTGGATTCTTGCAACAATGTGCTGCTCAGAAAAGAAAATCAAAACTAAAAAGCCCTTTTTGTAACCATTCCTACAGGGGCAGATCTGTTTTTTTTTTTTTTTTTTTTAAGTCCGAGGCCATGCGGGAGACCACGAAGGGTTGTGATGTTTCTGTTAACAAAAGGCCACTGGGTGGGTTTTCTCCCTCATGATGCCTTCACGTTCATTTGAACAAAAAGAACGAAAAACTCAGATCAGAACAAAAACTGTCACCAACCTGAAAACACAGATTGGGAAATGTGGTAATGGTGACCCAAAATTTTGTTCCCACACTTGTGGAATTGTGGCTAAAAAGTCCAACATTTATCTTAAACTTGTATTCAATTCAGTTTAACAAGTCAAAACAGTCATCTCAGGGCACTGTACAAAGATATTCACATACCGGTACATACATTATAAAAGCCACTTAGTAAAAGTTATCTATGGAAGCCAGCAGATTGTGTTGAATCTTCACTTCGTCCCATGTCTCCCATCCTGAGCAAGCACAAAGGCAACAGTGGAAAGGAAAAACTCCCTTTAAACAGGAATAAACCTCCGGCAGAACCAGACTCAGGATGAGCAACAATCTGTTTCAACCTGCTGGTGTTTGAGAGAACAGAAAAATAAAAACGCAAACAGAATGGCAGGTGCAGGTGAACTTTCTATAGGAGGAAAGACAAAAAAGCCAACAATGCATGTTAAGGAAAAAAATGTTTACAAATACAAATAGGTAGAGCAAGAAAAACAGCAGAAAAATTAGGAAATGTGATAATTTTGTCCTCCGGCAGTCTAAGCCTATAGCACCATAACTAAGGGATAGCTCAGGAAACCCAGTCCAACCCTGGCTATAGTGAGGGGGAAGGGAAGTCTGTGATTGTCATCATTGTATGTTTCCATACAGTGGTGAAATCAGTTCTCTGCATTTAACCCATTTCATGTAGGATGCACTCAGGTGGAGCAGTGGGCAGCCATGTGGGCATCTGGGGAGCAATTGGGGATTAGGCGTCTTGCTCAGAGATGCCACAACATGTGGGAACTGATTGGATTCATCGTATTTCATAGATAAATATAACTGAGTATCATCAGCATAACAATGAAAATTTATCACATGTTGTTTAATAACTTTACCTTATGGAAGAATATTTAAAGAAAAGAGTATTGGCCCTATAGGATTTATCAAAAAGGCAAGACTTGAGCCTAGTTTTAAAAACTGGACAATGTGTCAGCCTTACGGACAGAAACTGGAAGCTGGTTCCACAATAGAGGAACCTGATAACTCCAAGCTCTGCTTCCCATTCTGCTTTGGGAACTCTAGGAACCACAAGTAAGCCTGCAGTCTGAGAGCAAAGTGCTCTGTTGGGAAAATATGGAACAATAAGATCTGTAATATAAGATGGAACTAGGTTGTTGAGAGCTTTGTATATTAGAAGTACAATTTTGAATTATATTCTGAACTTGACAGGGAGCAAATGGAGAGAAGCTAAAACTGGAGAGATATGATCTTTACTCTCATTAAAACACTGGCAGCAGCATTTTGGATCAACTGAAAACTTTATAAAGATTTTTTGGACGCCCAGCTAATAAACAATTGCAATAGTACAGCCTTGATGTGACAAATGCTTGGACCAGTTTTCTGCTTAATGAGATGTTTCTATTTGTAATTTTAGTGATAATATGCAGGTAGAAGAAAGTGGTCCTGGTAATTTATTTTAATGTGGGGGTTAAAAGACATATCTTGATCAAAATAACACCAAGGTTTTAACACTAGAGTTAGAGACCAAATTAATGCTATCCAGAGGAGGTGAAAGACTGCTAGATTTATTTAAGATCATCAGGTCCAAAATCTACAACCTCTAACATGTTTGAGTTTAAAAGCAGAAAATTAGAGGTGATCCAGGTTTTATCTTTAAGACATGCTTGTAAGCAACTGACTGGATTCATTGGGTTTCATGGATAAATATAATTGAGTATCATCAGTATAAAAATTAAAATTTATCCCATGGTGTTTAATAACTTTACCTAATGAAAGCAAATACAAATTAAAGAGTATTGGTCCAAGCACTGAACCCTGAGGAACCCCATGACTAACTTGGGTGTATGAATATTCATTATTTACATTTACAAACTGGAATCAAACAAATATTATTTTAATCATTTTAGAGCAGTTCCCCTAATCCTGATATCATATTCAAGAGGAGAAGTCATTGCAGATAAAATATTTTATAACATACTGGAGGAAAAACTAACTCAGGACAAATTAACACATGTATAAAACGTAATTTGTTCAGCCCTATATTTTTACTTAAAACATATTAACTGCTGCTAATTAGCTGTATGAAAACACAAAGTCCAAGAGGCAGGGTTAATTTACTAGATTTATTACTTTGTTGTACTTATAAGTTAATATATGACTTTGTGATAACTGTTTCTCTGTGATTTGAAGAAAGGTGCCAACATATTTTGTAGCTTGTCAGCACTTTCACTCATTCCTTTCAACAAGATACTCACGCTAATGTAAAGTTTTCAGATTTTCATGATTAGCAATTTTTCTGATTTAATTTGCTGTCCTGCACAGTCTTTCAGTAAAACTTTAGAGGCCAGCTGCTGTTTGAATTCTGTTTAGCTTGCTGCATTGCTGCCCACCTGGGAAGCTGAATGAAAACAAGTCTGTCTTTATTATGTTTGACAAATAGGCGTTCCTTTAATGAAAGTGAGTGCTTTTAACATTTATCACACAGGCAGAGCTGTGCACTGGAGTTTTGTTGCAGGTCTTGATCGCTCTGGCTGCACACATACACGCACATCACACTGGGGCGTGTACAGTCCAGATTACACACCGAAGACTGTTGCTGTTAAAAACACACATTTTGCTCTGTTGCACAAGCTGCTCCCACTGCTGCGTGGCAAAGTGGGTCAGAAGACACACACGCTCACGATTAAATACACATTCAGTGTGTACAAACACTAGCAAAAGCACACACATTTGAAAGGATTTGGGAACGTTTGTCTTCTTGCAATTATGTGCGATCTCTTAATAAGTCCACCTTCCTTTTTTAACTCACATCTGCACACTGGTGTCTGGAAATGTTTGCCGTGATCCAGCTGTTCCAGCCAATGTGTCCTGTGGTGATGAAGAGGAGTGCAGAAAGAAGTGTTAAATGAATGAAGTAAATTAAAATGATAAAGGGATGTAGAAGGAGTGAAGTAAATTAAAATGATAAAGGGATGTAGAAGGAGTGAGGTAAAATGCACAGCAAATAAAGAGAGCACCCGTGGAGAGGATGGACAGATAAGAGCGACCAACAAAAAAAAAAGGAATAAAAAGAAAATAACTGAGAAGGCAAAGACATGACAAAGAACAGAGAGGGAAAACAAAAGGCAAAGAAAAACAATAAGTTTGAGAGAAAAAAAAAAAAACATTAAAATGATGAGACGAGATAGAAAAGCATGAAACAAATCAAAATAAATGTTGGGATTGGACAGGATCAACGTGACGAAACTAGAAAAGAAAGGATATAAAACAGAAAGTAGATGGGAAGAGGTCAGTTTGAGGAAAGAGGAGCGTGAGAATATGGAAGTAAGAAAAAGACATGGTCAGATAAGGGAAGGAATATTTAAAAAAATGAAAACAAAAAGGTAAAGCTGAGAAAAAGGACGATATGTGCAAAAGTAGGACAAGATAAGAGGAGTAAGGAAAGTAAAAAGGATGAAGTGAAGTTCAAACAAAAAGCAAAGAGATAGAAAAGATGAAAGAAAAAACAAAAAGCTATAGGAAAATATGGAAATATTATAAGAAAAACTTTGATATATATATATATATATAAATATATTTATATAAATATATATTTACCCGATAAGCCTGATGATTAACTTATTGTTGCACAACAAAAAGAGCTGATGGCAGTTTCAGCGTTACGTGTCCAGTGTCTAATTAGATCTCAAACATGCCCGCTAAAGCTTAAAGCACGCTAATAGTGTTTATTGGAGCATGAAAACCAGTGTTGCATCATCTAAACACACACACACACACGATGATCAAAGATCGTCTGTGCTCTTCTAAGTCACTGAATGCCTCCGAGGTTCAGGAGGAGAACGTGCAACATCTAATAGTGTCCACCAGAAAAGACATGCGGGGTGATGTGCAGGCAGGTGGGATGACACATACAAACGTGCACTCCCTTGCACACACGGGAAATAAAGAGAAGATGAGACATGAATGCAATAAATCCTGACAAGTTTAGTTGCACATTGATCAAATGCACACGAGCAGCATGGAAACCATCTCCCAGCTCCCTGTCGACAAACACTTAACAATCCTGGTTTAATTTCTCCATTAAAGTGGATCCATGTTGGCGCTTCAGATCCAAACACATCATGGCAACGTAGCTCATTTAGCTTTGAACAGTAAAATCCAGCTAATAGCTTTAACATAGAAAAGCCAGAAAAGGTTTTTCTATTCAAAGCAACCCTGATGAAACTCCTGGAAAGTCTTTGATGTTTTGTAATGTTTGTTATAGCACATCCATCCAGTTGATCCAACACCGATGAAGGGGAAATCTTGTGTTGTTGGGAAACTGTACAGTTGCACAAAGAGAATCACAGAAACCAGAGCGTAAAACCTCTATTTATTAAAGATTCAGTGTCAGAATATTTCAAATGCAGGTTATGCATGTTCACTTAAATAATGTAGTAGGGTTTCTTTGCGATGCAGGGGGGAGAAATCCATTAAATAGGAAAATGCTTTATGTAGCATCTCTGTGGCCCTGACTGTACAAAAAAATTCTTATGGCACAATCTAATTTTATTTTAAGTTTTATTCAGTAAATACAATTCTAAACATTTCTGGTCATCAATGCACATCAAGCAACATATAATCATAGAAATGGCTACTTGTGGAGCTTTGCCACAGTTAATGCGGCCCCCGCTGACCCCTCATTTGCTCACGTCTCTGCTCATCATGCCATGTTTCTGCCCATCCTGCCATAATCCTGCCTTCTTGCTGTGTTCTCCTGCACATGTCACCTGCCATAGTTTCTGCACCTCATGCCATTGTTTGGTTCCCTGCTGTGTTTTGCTTATCACCCATCTATCATTGCTCACATCAGCTCCTGTCAGTCAACCGTTCACCACGCCCCCTCAGCCTAAGCACAGCAATCAGCCTTTGTTCCATGCACCTGTTCAGCTCTCTGTTTAGGTTCTATGCTCACTCGCTATCCCTGCCATATTATTATAACTTCCATGGTCCCTAATAGTAAAGCCATTCATTTTATCCTGTTTCCATATTGTATCCTTGTCTTGCCTTGAACCCTTGCCTGTTTTTTTGACTCCTCGCCTGACCCTTTTGGATTTAATCTGCTCATCTGACCATGGCTTCTGACTCTGCTCCTTCCCCTTTGAATACGCTTTTGGATCACGACTTGGCTCTGGTTTCTGTTCTCTGCTTCCCCATGCTTGACCCCCGCTACAACCATCGGACCAGGTATCTGGATTTCTCCTACCTGGATCACAGCTTCAGTCTGCCCCGTGACGTCACCAGCTGCAGATCAACAACAGCACCTGCCACGTTACAAGATTGAGAAGGTTAGTGACTTCAGCAATAACCCACGGAACCACCTTGTCCTGAATAAAGTCACTAACCTCTCTGTCTTTTAAGATTGGACTCCCATTTGGACCTTGACTCCTCCATCCAGCAACCAGCTACCTTTGATTAACATGAATGAGTTTTAAGGAATTCAAAAAATTACAAGTACTGTATAAATATAACAAGCCAGTAAAGTAAAACATTGCCAGATATTTATATTTAAGAACTATTTTGCTGCCTATTAGCACAAATGAATAATAAAACTGCAATTTATCTGCAATGACCTTTACTGTGTTGAGATTTATACATCGTTACGTCTTGTTAGGTCTCAGAGATCATATTTCATCAAACGTTGTGACAATTCCCTTTTTTTTTTTTTTTTTAACCAAAGCCTAAATTTAAGATCAAGTTCGTCACAGACTGACTTAAATTGGCTTTTAAAGATCTGGGAAGACCTGAAAAGGTTGATTTGAACAGCATGCTGTTAAAATTGACATTTCCACCATCCCTCGTTCATTTTTTTTATCTCTCTTTATGTCTGTAGATACCAAAGTGACACCCACTGTCCAAAAATAAGAAACCTGACACTTCCAATTAGAAGTCTTTTTTTCCCCCACTCTTTTTCTGTTTTAATTTAATTCTCCTTCCGGTCTCGTTGTTACATTTCCCATGAGCAGCATTTCTTTTTGTTATTTCAGTGTTTCCCCTCTTTACATTTCCCTATTAGACCCTGCCCCCGCTCGTCTCCTTCATCCCCACATCACAGCCCTTCTGTCATCCGATTGTTGAAATTAATGTCTCTATTTCCATCAAATCGCCATGGTGATGAATCATGTCATTCATTTATCGCTGGGGTGATGGATCGTGTCATTAATCAGCTTTTTTGTTTTGTTTTTTCCAGGGTTGCAGCAGTGTGTTCAAGAAAGCCAACGCAGACGTTGGTGATTAACAATTAAAATACTCACACACACACACTCATGCACGCACGGCACCCCGTGAAGCTGAAACACTGCCAGGCGACACGACTTTGTCTCTGTCGGCTTAATCAAACTCACTGCAAGCTCCCGTCATGAACACCTTTTAACTAAACACACATTAGTACAGAAGCCGATGGTCAAAAGGGCCTAACAGCTTGACCAAAGTCCAGCCAAAACTATGAAGATTAAAAAGTAAAACGGAACTGAAAGTTTGAACTCAGAGATTTTTTTTACTTTTAGTTGTGAGAGCAGTAAAGCTGCTACATTCTTTGAACGCTTGTGAAGCATCAGACTGTTGTGATCCATTTTGCTTTAGTACATGTTTTGGTACGATTCTCATCCCACAGTTTTCAACAAATCAAAATGTTCAGCTCTTCCAGGAGAAGGGTGTTATGACTTTTGGTATTGGTGCAACTTTAGCTTTTTAAAATATTTAGCCTTTTCTGTCTTTCTTTTCTCATGGAAAATGAATTGAGCTCATTTATACATCCTTCAAATCTTTAGATCTGTTTACTGCTCCTTTCACATTTTGTTCTGATTCAGCTTCATTGTGCAAATTTAAACTTTTTTCAGCTATTTCCAGCTAATTTCAGCTGTTTTTATGCTAATTTTAGCTTTTTCAGCTAATTCCACTTTTT
Organism: Simpsonichthys santanae; assembly: GCA_031762415.1. Taxonomy (NCBI): domain Eukaryota; kingdom Metazoa; phylum Chordata; class Actinopteri; order Cyprinodontiformes; family Rivulidae; genus Simpsonichthys; species Simpsonichthys santanae. The sequence goes on along the minus strand of JARVLU010000583.1, from coordinate 19,090,959 downwards.
TTTGCAGTTATTTGAACTTTTTTCAGCCTAATTTAGCAAAAAATGTGCTCTCTCCACTTCCTTCTTGTAATTTCAGCTTCTTTCTGATTTTTAGCTGCTATTCAGATGTTTTTTTTTTTTTACTAATTTCAGCTTTTTTCAAAAAATTTCCACTTTTTTGTGTTCATTTCTACTTCTTTCAGCAAGCAGGTGTTCTTTTTGCTTTCTTCTGCTAATTTAAGCTTGTTCTGCCTTTTTAGCTACCTTTTTAAGTATTTCAGCTGTTTTCAAGTAAAATCAAGTTTTTTGTTGTAGTTTCAGCTACTTTCAGCCTAACTTCTTTTGGGTAATTTCAGCTTGTTATGCCTCTTTCAGCTTTTTTCTGCTAGTATCAGCTTTTCCTGCTATTTCATCTACATTTTACTGTATTTTGTGTGCTAAATTGAGCTGTTTCAGCTATTTCCACTTTTTAGCTCATTTCAGGTCCTTCCAATTCTGTCTAGTAGTTTAAGCTTCTTTCTGCCTTTTCAGTTACTTTTCAGCTTTTTGTTGTTGCTAATTTCAGCGTTTAGCTAATTTCCTCATTTTTGTGCTCATTTCTGCTTATTTAAACGTAATGAAGCAAAAATGTGTTCATGTTTTATTCTGCTAACTTAGGTTTGTTCTTCCATTTCAGCAACATTTCTGTATGTTTTAGCTACAAAGTATTTTCAGCTGTTTTTGACCATATTCTTCAGCAATAAGCATGAGTTTTATTATTATTATTATTATTATTATTATTATTATTATTATTATTATTATTATTATTATTATTATTATTATTATTATTTCTGCCTCCCCAAACATTTGATTTGTGTATTTTTTTTTTTTTAAGTTTAAGATTTGGGACTCTATAGTTAATACCAAGATGATCTTCAGTAATCAAATAAAATTTAAAATTCATCCATAAATGCATATTTTTATCGCCATTTTTGATAATTGAAAAGCAGTACTGTAAATGAATAAAACTTGTGCAATGGTTATTTGGGGTCTTGAGTTGTCATTATGACCTTGTTTAATTGCCTTTGACAGGATTATCTGTTTCAGTCAGTGATGGGGCCACAAGTCTCTTCCACTGTTATTTTGTGGGTCGATAGCTGAAAAGTTTAGGAACTATTGGTCTAAAGGAGAAAAAAAAGAACAAATGTCTTATCTGGAGCAAACAGGGACACAATGGTTTGTTAAACTGTCACAAAATATATTTTTATGATTAATTTTCACAGCTTTCTTTTTCTTTTGTACAAGGGCACAAAGATAACAAAATGGAGGAGCAAAGTCTCGCTGCAAATTTTTTAAGTTGTCACAAAACTTTAACCACTTTTAACAGGAGCTTTGAACTTCATTTTGATTGCTTCTCTTGACTTCAGCTTTTTCTGGCTGTTTAATTATATTCAAGCACAGGGCCGGGTTGAGGAAACAAAAACCGTTAGATGGGGTTAGACGAGCATCATAGGTGGTCTCAAATCATGACCACTCATGCATGTGTCCACGACATGTTCCAAATGTTTTCCAGCTTTTCCTGACTTCTTTACTTAACTACGACTGATAGACAAATTATTCATGCTCAATAATCCAGTACAAAATCCAACAAAATTCAGTCAGGTCATTTGGATGGTTTCTTTTTGCTGAGATGTTTCATTCTTCATCCAAAGAACTTCATCAATCTGAGGAGCCACCACAAAGACTCTCACAACAACACACCCACATAGAGGACCAACAAGTTTGCTGGTAATAAGATGGTTTCTGGTATGTGCTGTGGCAATGTGGATGTGCTGCTTGTGGGACTCAGTTTGTTTGTGGCTCCTTGGATTGATGAAGTCCTTTGGATGAAGGATGAAATGTCACCACATAAAAAAAAAAAACATCCAGATGACCTGCTGAACTTTGCTGGGTTTCTCAGAGATTTGTATTTTGTGAAAATAAATGTTCTACTCATGTTTATCCACACAGATAGAATGGTTTTGATGTTATTTCAGAAATTTCTCTTGAAACCAGCTGGTTCGCCTCTCTGAATCAGATGTAGAGGAAAACTGTTGAGAGCGACGAGAAAGAGCCTAACAAATTTTAAATCATTGTCAGGAAAGTTCAATGTTCTTTCTTGTCATTCGCATCACATATGGCACATGAGGCGGAACGAAATTGAGTACTCAAGGTCCCAGTTACATCCAACAATAGCAAAAAATGTAAATTGTAAAAGAAACACTACTAAGGATCTAAGATATATTAAAAAAAAAAAAAAAAAGAAATACACCAAACACTTGACGGTGCAAATCTACATGCAGAACAGAGTTTGTTTGGAGTAAACATTGCAAAACTGGGAAGAAAAAGGGCAGACATGTAAGTATGGTGGCTCAGTTTCTAGAGCGCTGTCTCTCAGCAAGAATGTCGCCATTGTTGGGGAAAACAAGAATTCTTCCCCCTCCATCCTGCCCGGGTTGTTGCTCGGAAGGAACACACACTTATGTCAGAATTAACATCTTTATTTTTACAGACTTCAAAATGCATGAACAAGAGAACTGTATGTATTTTACCTCGCATTAAGGGGGCCCCGTACAATTCCACCCTTAAAGACTCTGTTTCTCCACCTCGTGGCACTTCCTGTTTTCAATTCCTATCCAATCAAGCACCTTACAGACTCTCTGAAGTCCCTCCCATTTCTCATTCGATCCAGTCAGTCCCCAACGCACTTCCTGGTTCTCGTCCCTGTCCAATCAGACATATACACACTCTCCTGGTCCCTTCCATTTCTCATTTTATCCAGTCAATCAGACACAGTTCATTAGCTGTCATCTGAGTACGTGATACATTCCTATCTTTCCATGAGACATGTTTAAACACCCACACACATAATTTCGCAATGACTGCGATACTCTGATTATCCCCATGGTAACTTAGTACATCATCAATTTAGATTGCTCCACTAAGAGCTAGGGTAGTTCTGACCTGTTAAGCTGCTCTTTGACTCATTATTAATTATTTTCATAATCCCCACACACACTCAGATGATGTGAACTATAATTTAGCTTTACAGTTGATCTTAGTTAACTGAACAAGAACCTTTGAGGTTGATGTTTTGTTTCTCATTAAAGGCCTTATTAAAAACAAGGAACTATTTTCCTACTAACAGCAGAAAGTGTCATTAGTGCTTGTAAAGTTAGCAGTCACTAAAAATATATTATTTCTCAGCTTATGGCCTAGTTCACACATCTAACAGATATTCTAGTCATCTTATATGATCTATTTTCCATAATTCATAATTAAACATTATAGTCACCAACCCATATTATGTTATTTTCCAGAATTTCTCATCAAAGGTCATTTTATTCCTAACACTGGATCGAATCCCAGCTGAGGGCCTTTCTGGGTGAAGTTTGCATGTTCTCTACATGCGTGTGTTTTCTCTGAGTACTCCAGTTTCCTCCCACAGACCAAAAGCATGCATGTTAGTCTGATTGGTAACTTTAAAATTGTCCCTAGGTGTGAGTGAGAGAGTGAATGGTTGTTTGTCTCCATGTGTTCCTGTGATGGACGTACGACCCGTCCAGGGTTCTCGCCTCTCCAACCCAAAGCAAATGACCACAGGTGAGGATTTGAAACTGGGCGGCAAATCAAGAGCATAAAAATACTTTAAACATAAAATGCAGCAGGTCTTCAAGGAACGGCTTCCTTTGGCCTTCCCAGTTGAGATTTATAAACTCGCATGTCAGCAGAGTCATTATGGAGCATCAGGACATTTGGCTTTAATTGCTCTCAAACTCATCGAGAATGTCCTCATTGTTGAAAGGCATAATTGAAACAGAGGTATTTTAATGAAGTGGAAACATTTTGACTCAGTCTGAGACAAAGAAAACAGATGCGTGTTTGTAGAAGGCGATACAAAGAAATGTCTGACACACTAAACTTGATCTGTCTTCATCCATGAGCTCCATGTGTCTCAGACAAATCTGACTCCCACACTTCTCTAGGATTGATGAGAAGACGTGTGAACATATCTGAACTGCTGATTAAAATCCAAACAAAGCACAAACACACACACACACACACACACACACACACACACACACACACACACACACACACACACACACACACACACACACACAAAACTTACTGAAACACCCACACACACATTTTCTTACCCTGAATGATCTCAGATGAATTTCATCTGAGATCATTGCTTCATTAGTGGAGCTCTAGTTGTTCAGATTGATTTAATTATCAAATCATCTTTGCGGTGTGTGTGTGTGTGTGTTTGTTGGTGTGTACAGCAGAGATTATGCAGTGATCTTGGCTGACATTGATCAGCCCGGTCTAATTGGGAGCATCTAGCCGTGTAATTGATTCTGCTACACTTCACAACTAGATGAGTTAAGCAACGTCAACAACACTGATTCACACTGATGAACAAAACCACGCTGAACCAAACCGAACCGAGCCGTGTTGAGATAAACCGAGGGGCAGAAATTAAACCGCAAACAATCAGGTGACGCGTTCTGTGTTCATTGCCGCAATCGTTCAAGCAAACAAACGTAAAAACAGAAATACCGTGAGCAAAATGTGCACAGACAGCAGTTTGTACTTTAACCAAATAAAACACTAAATGTTTTGCAAAAATGCCACAATCAGAGATTTGGGACCGTACAGAGCCCACATTATGACACTTATTTCAATGTTTATTGTTGCGTGCACTATCATGAGCCACCATCACTGCAAAATTTCATTATATTAGTTAATGATCTTCATTAAATGATCAATTTAGGGAAGACAAACTAAGATTGTATAAAGGATGAGCGATACTTCTGCAGAACTGCACAGCTGAGATGTCGTAATCCCACCATATCTTTCTGAGATCATATAAAATAATTAACATAAAGATAACAATGAACATGCCTGTTTAGTCCCTTCACATTTAAACCTTCTTGACGCAGCCCTCACCATCTATCTGGGCAAGATTAGCACCAGGAGTTGTTGTGGTTGAGGTTTTGGACCCAGGAATGCACAAAGAATACAATGAGCTAAAGAAAACTTTATTTATAAAGCAAATACAATGTAAACAGGCTGATGTAGCAGCAGACACATAAAACTCAGGAGTGTGGTGCAAGTAGGTGCTGAGTCACCAGAATGCTCAGATAACCCAAACATGGTGCAATAACACACATACAGGAACACTGCACTGAGGAATGAATGAGAACAGACAGCATGTATAGACTGGTGCTGATGAAGAAGAGGAGACACCTGAGCCGAATGAAGACAGGGAACAGGTGACAGGATGTGGCAGGATTGACAGAACGAGACATGGCACAGAGGAAAAACACACAGACTGATCAAATGAAAATAAAACAGAAGTTTAACACAGGAATCCCAAAACACTCATAACATAAAATATAATGACCAAAAACAGGGAATAAGCCTAAAAATAAGCACAAGAACTACCTAAAACTATGTATGCACAATATTAATCGGCATGGTATCAGTATTGGCCAATATTAGGGATAAAGTTAAATATCGGACATCGGATATTCCATCAGAACAACTCACCGATATAATCAGTGCTGTTTATATATACAGTATATACAGTATATATA